>JAUPFZ010000036.1:0-104870 GCA_036937285.1 Euphydryas editha | reverse complement strand
AATACCATATCAAAAGCAGTTATGATTTTATTTATTTGACGTCTTAAACTATATACAATTTGTTATAATATATTTTACAGTTTTGTTCTTATTTCTATTTGCCGTCGTCCTGCACAGTATTTATTCTAAGTATGCAAATATTTATATCAATATCACTGCGATGATTCCTTTTCGTTTTTAAAAAAATAAATGCCAAAATACATCTACTACATTAAATTAACATTTAATATATTTTTTATTCTAATATATATATATATATATATATATATATATATATATATATATATATATATATATATATATATATATATATATATATATATATATAATATTTTTTTACATTTACATTTTTATGCATGTAATTCTTCTATACACGAATATCATTAAGCTTCTAAGTGGTCGAACTGATTTTTATTAAAAAATTTTTATGTATTTTGTGTGTTTACGGAATGGTTTTAGATTTACTAGTTGCAGTGTAAACAACTTCTATCGTTTTTTAAGACATCTTTCTAAGATTCACTAACTTTTAAATTAAATACAGTAGAGTGTCGATTATCCGAACTAATTGGGGGACATGGGTGTTCGGAAAACCGGTTATTTCGGATAATCGAACTACCTATATGTATATTGATTCAGCCATACATATTTACATACAGGTAAATGAAAACCATATTTACATTTATATGTGACAATGACAAATAGGAATTAAAGAAAAATAAAATTTTAACAAAACAAAACCGACGTCAACAGGCATGATGTTATAGTATGTGACTGTGTAAACAATGCATTTCTGTAACCACGGCTAATTTGCTGTCATTTATTGAATATTTCCGTTACATATCTCCAAAGATCGTCACCAGAAAATCACTAAATTAAAAAGACACTTCAAGATGTACTTCCAAATTATCGTATACTTTTTTTCCTTATACTTTTATCCAAAAGTGTCGATATATTTCATCCGATAATTATTGATATATTTTTATACGATACATCGCAAAGTATCGATACAACGATACAATATATTATATCGATAATAATATCAATACTTTTTTTACATGAACATAAGGATGTTTCGATAGGGAGTGAGCACTCTAGCGCGGGAGTGTAGTGTGTGTATGTATGTGTGTGGTAGAGCGGGCGCGGGCGCAGTAGTTCGGATAAGCGGTCGTTGGGTTAAGCGACGTTCGGATAATCGACGCTTCACTGTATTTGTTATTTTTTTTTTAATTAAAATTTATACACGATATAATTATTTTAAAAATATACAAATAAATCTTTGGAGTCGATCTTTTGGCCTGTCTGTCAATGCCAGCAAGTCTCAACTTTCTATTATAGGAACCTCCAAACAGCTCTCTAAAATTACTTATAACGATCTTCCTGACATTATATTCAATGGCTCCGTCTTAACTTACTCCAGCGTTGTTAAAAATCTAGGTGTTATGGTTGACAGCACTCTTTGTTGGCGTCCACAAATTGCTGAGATCAGTAGAAAAACTTTTGCTACCTTCCACTCGCTTAAGAGATGGAAAAATTTTCTACCGATCAAAACTAAAATATCGGTTGTCAACAGTATAATGCTTCCTGTCTTGGACTATGCAGATGCATGCTACCCAGATCTATCGGAAGAGCTGACCAATAAACTGGACCGCCTGCAAAACCTATGCATTAGATTCATATTTGGATTAAAGAAATACGATCATGTTTCACAGTACCGCTCAATGCTCGGATGGCTCCCGATAAAGCATCGCCGTAACCTTCATGTTCTATCTCTCCTCTACTCCACTCTTTTCTGTCCTTCTACTCCACTCTACCTTAAAGAACGTTTCTCCTTTCTTGGCAACCCTTCTTTTCATCTTAACCTCCGCTCTCAAAAGGATAACAAGTTGAGCATACCAACAAGTAATTCAAATTCTTACTATAACTCTTTCTCTATAAAGGCAGTAAGACTGTGGAATGAGCTTCCAGCTGAAATTCGTCAATCTCCATCTATATCTGTCTTCAAAAACCGTGTTAAGAACTTTTACTTATCTATGATTTGAATACCTACCCTCTACTATTTATGTTTGTAACCTGTATCTACCTTATTTTATTTTTTTATGTACCGTGCATATGTATATTTTTTTTTGTATCAATTATGTCTAAAGTCGTTACATACATAACTTCGGTTATGTATGTAGTTGTATGTGTTTGTATGTATGTATATATGTATATGTATATATTTATATATTTATGTGTATATGTATGTATATGTGTATATATTGGCTGTATATGCTACATAAATTCGTACCATTAGGAATGCACAAGCCCGTTACATTAGAAGATTCTTTCTTGTGGGTAGTCTGGAAGAGATCACTATTTAGTGATAAGACCGCCCGTTGCATGCTCTGTACTAAATCAGTAAGCTTTGCGTTTTGTATAATTTTGTAATTTTTTTAAGTGTGCAATAAAGTTATTTATTATTATTATTATTATTATTAAATCTATTCAAATAAATAATTAAAAATATACAAATAATTAAAAATATACAAGTAATTAAAAATATACAAATAATCTATTCAACGTTTTTTCGCTAATGATGGCTTAGGAACAAATTGAACAATAATCGTTATTTGTCACCAGCCTTAAAGAATTTTAATAACAGTAGCAACGAACAGGCACTATCATAATCATCATTAAGTACAGCAATATGCATCGAATAATCTATGAAATGTTTAATTATAATCGTTACCTAATCTAACGAATGCAGAAAGCTTGCGCGAGTGGTTTCGCGTCGAATATAGTATGGTGTTTCCTATAGTACATACCGATGTTTGTTTGCCACCACACGTATGTCTTGCGGTTAATTAGTTAGCAGTAGACAGGCAAACACCGTGATTGCGTTATTTATGCAGTGATACGACGTGAGGGGAAAATTGATTATCACCTTAATTTGATTGAATACTGAAGACATGGATTTTTAAAATAAGGATGTATATATGTCGTAGCCATATCGTAGAATTGCCCACATCATTAAATGCTCACGAATTTCATGAAGTGGTCGCATTTGTCCAGATCATTAAGTCGTAAACATTTTACGATTTTGTCATCAACGATTGGCCATATCATGAAAATAGCGTGTCCATAAAGGTTAGGTTAGGTTAGTTTTTTTTCTCTTGGCTACCATCACATCAGCTGTTATTTGTCCACTGCTGAACGTAGCCCTCCTCCATTATCTCTTGGGGATGTTTGAAAGTACTCGCTGGTGGCTGTGGGGTAGATAGCGTGGTGTGTTTTGGCAGGATATGGTGACACTGCTGCTCATAACCATGCTGGTTGGTGTAGTGTTGTTCGCAACACTATGGCCTTAGTCGCCATTTACGGTATCTCGACAAAAAATAGCTCGAGATTATTATAATATAAAAATATAATATAAAATTGGCTTAAAATTAACTTAAAAACAGAAATTTGAAGTATAATATTCACTATAGATGATGTGCCATCATGACTAATTTACCAGTACTGGATACACACAAAACAAAGGTCCAGAACATGGCTAGCTTAGTATGGACAATACAGATATGTCCCATGAACAAATATAGAACTCATAATCGCTTGGGCAAAAATTACTTGCTGTGATCACCGTGGTAAGCCGTCGTCAATATATGCCATTCCTAACGGTTTCACCTGCGTCGATTTATTGTAATATTTCACACCCTTAAGTTCTAGTTTTTTTTTATGTTGGAGGCGGCAAACAGACAGTCGATTCACCTGGTGGTAAAGTCGACATCCATAGACACCCGCTACATCAGAGGATTAGCGGGTGCGTTGCCGGCCTTTAGGAAGGGGAGGAATGTTCCACCGGATCTGTGGAGGGAAGGGAAGGGATGGGCTAGGTAAGGGAAGGGATGGGCCACCGGACCTCTCACAAACCGAACGAAACATGATGACAGTGCCGTCATTTCACGTCGATGTTAAGTGAGAGCGAAGCAAGCCCCGGGCGCGCCAAGCCATTCAGCTTGCTAGCAGCATGGCGCTACTTCGGTAAAAGTGTGAAGATTATTGACTTTCCCTCGTAGTAAGTTTTTCTAACTAACCAGTAAATAATCGTTGAATAAAATACAAACAAGCTATACCGCTTTGTAATATTAGTAAAGACCAGAAACAGGATTCCGAGGTTCTATGTAACTAGTGTCTGACATGACCTCAAGCTGTTCCAATATAACATAACACAAACGTAGTACTTGTGAGATGAAATGTCTCTTAAAACATGTAACGAAATACGGAATATTTTGTGTATTTTATAGAAAAATATGTTTAAATACTTAACTATACTCTCGGTTTCATTAGCATTAAGAATCAATATACTTCTGATATTTTTTACAAACTCTTAAATTGTGAAATTGTTTCCGTTTCAACTAATTCAAATGTTTTAGTTTCAATTAATACTTTCACCACTGGAGAAATTACTCACACAAATGGGCACACTGAAAATCAGTAGTTGTTGTACAAAATCACAGCGCAGGCTGAGTGGACCACTTTTTGTCTCCGGTGCTGCAGTGCTAAGTTCATCTATTACCTACTGTTATTTTTCTTTTTTTTTCATCTTATTTCCTTATTTTATTACTAGTAAAATTTGTTAGACATAAACAAACATTTTATGTAGTACTAGGGAAGAACGTACATAAATATTTTTTAACAATTACTCTAAAAGTAGGTACCCGCCTCGTTGGTCGAGTGGTCGCAAGGGTTACTGCCGAACAAGGTGTCTCAGGTTTAATTCCTGGGTCGATCAATCTATTATTAAGTTTACTTTTTATTTTTCGAAAATTCTCAGTAACAGAGTGATGTTATATTTACTTTAAAACTGAAACTATAGTTAAAAAATGTCTCGAGAAGAGAAATAATAAAGGACGAAACGGAAGCTCTCAAAAAATATTATTTTTTCCTGCTTTTGTAACATTTGTTATTATTGCTCAGCCCCTATTGGTCGTCTATAGTCTTCCTCGGTAAATGGGCTATCCAACACAAAAATAATTTTTCAATTCAAACCAGTAGTTCCTGAGATTAGCGCGTTCAAACAAATAAACAAACAAACAAACTCTTCAGCTTTATAATATTGATATAGATTAAGGGGTAAAAGTATTTTCTGTCTTTCTTTCAATATTTACCACTAAGCTCCGAGTCTTAATGTGAGTGTTTTGCGTAAAACTATATTGATATCCTTACCTTAAATCTATTGGTATGCCTTTCTCTTTTGTAACTTTACAAAACACATATTTCAGATATTTCGTAGTTTTTAATTTTCTTCTATTGGACCGGCTGTTTTAAAATCATGCCTGAAAAAAGTTTTTATTTCGAGCGCTTTCTATGTTCTAATATGATACTTTTTCGTTATTTCTTGTCCGTTCTGGTTGTCCCACATTTGTTTGTTTTTGTATACATTAAAAATATTCTGCCTTTGCGAGAATTAGAGAAGTGTACAAAATTAAAGTTAGAAATAATGGAGTTTTAATGATATTTTATTTTAAATTAAATTTTTAGAGCATGTAGTAGAAGATGCTTTATTATCATCATATATATATATATATATATATATATATATATATATATATATATATACATGTGTATATAATATTATTAGGTCAAATTAAATAAAAGAGAATACGGTGAGGCAGTACAGAATTAGGTACCTACATTTAAACAATCATATATTTTTATGTTTAATATAAACTCTTTTGCAAAAAAAACGGGCACTTAAGCAAAGAACTATTTTATAGTTACTATTAGTTTGTTTGACAATTTTAGGTATTGTTATCCTCAGAATTTTATAAATTAATTAGGAAGGAATAGTTTTCATCAGTTTTATCATAACATTTTAATTAAATTATTAAGAAATAATGTTTAAGCTCAAAACACTATGATTGTACCTGCTCGCTAAATAAAAATGAAACGCGTTAATTTCTTTGTTTTTCTTGAATACATTAAAAGCAGATAAAAGTTTAGTATTGAGTGTGACCCCCTCTTGCTGAAATCACAGCTTGCATTCGTCTGGGCATGCTAGTGAGTATATCTTTTATGGTTTCTTGGGGAATACGTTCCCACTCCGCGGTAATCACATTCTTTAGCTCTCTGATGGTCTGCGGAGCCGGCTGCACTGATCTCACTCGTCGCTTCAGAACGTCCCAGACATGCTCTATGGGATTGAGGTCCGGACTTCTAGCTGGCCAGTCCAAACGACGAATTCCGACTTCTAGCATATACGCATCCACACCGCCAGACCGGTGGGCGCGAGCGTTGTCGTCCATAAAAATTGAGTTTTCGCCAAGAGCGGTTAAAGCGGGTTGTGCATAAGGAATTAGAACTTCCGTTATGTATCGGTGTCCAGTCAGTGTACCGTTTTCGATGAAGACTAACTCCGTACGATCCATAGAATTTATTCCTGCCCAAAACATAACAGAGCCCCCTCCATAAGGTGTGATTTCTTCAAAACATGCCTCTGCAAAGCGTTCTCCTCGTCTACGTAGCACTCGCCGACGTCGGTCTTCACCATGCAGAGATATCCTGGCTTCATCGGAGAACAATACCCTATCCCAGTCTTCATGAGTCCATGACACACAATTTCGAGCGAAGCTAAGCCTGGCAACTCGATGTCCACGGAGTAATTTAGGGCCGCGTGCCGGGCGATGACTGTGTATATTAGCAGCGAGAAGCCTCCTCCTGACCGTCCATAGACTAATTTGCACATTTCTTACTTCTTCGAGGGTGTTCTTGAGGTCCACATAAGAAGATTTGCGATTTCTCAACGCTTGACTAACTAGAAAACGATCATCCCGTGGTTCGGTACATGTCTTTCTGCCAGAACCAGGCTTTCTCTTGACGGAACCGGTCTCTTGATAGCGCTGCCAGGTCCTTTGAACTGTCGACCGACTCACATTTAGCCTCTGAGCCACGAAGCATTGACTGCAACCTTCTTCAAGCAGCGCAATAATTTTGCTCGCTTTTATCACTTTATCTACCATTTTCGAGATTGCTAAACAGCAATAACAATACTTTTAAATGTCAAGGACAACAGATAATTTAAAACAGATAATTTAAATAAAAATTGACAAAAAGTTAATTAGAGTCGATATTAACTATAGGGAATTCGCGCCACAAAATGTAGTTAAAAGTTATTTTCTTTGAAAACCAGGCTCAGTCAAAAATTTGAATTTGGAATGTACTCTTATAAACATTATGGCACTTTTATAACTGGCCAGTAACATGTTCAAATGATTAAAACCTTTTTGGTATTTTATTTTTTTCAGCCAGGAAGAAAATCGAAACCGCCCGTTTTTTTTTGCAAATGAGTTTATATTATAAATTATTGTTTAAATTTCGTTCTAATCAAGGAATAAAAAAAAAATAAATATACACTATGTACACTTAAATTTATATCGGAAATATAATATGGAGAATAATTGCTATCAGATATATTATATTCTTTCGTTATATTTTATAAAAAAAATATGATTAAGATTTTTAAGGAAAAAAAAACTAAACTAAAAAGCCACAATAAATAAAATTTCAAAGACGTGGTGATATAATAAACTCCTCAAAAATAATGATCAAGTATCGTGTTGAACTCGTAATATAATATCGGTATAAAATCGTAGCAAGAACATAGATTTGCACCTAATTCTCGAAAGACAACCAGAAGTCGGGTACCTGTCTACAAACTTTCCACTAACAAGAAAATCAAGGGAAATTATCAGACGTCGGCGTTTCAATTAATTTACAACTTGGTAACTCTTCACAAACACGATTATCGACTTTCTTTCATATTTCCTTAAACTTTAATAGAATGTGTTAGAAAGTGGTTCATGTGTCTGCCAGAAATAATAAGCGAGTCGATATAATAACAATTCCATATTTTTATGGTAGAACTCTTTATGGTATAGGATTTAAAAAAATCTGTCCAACTAGAATATTCTCTTACGTAAATGGAATAATTTCTCCACACTGATAAGTAGATTTGTCTTGAAGTATTTCTGTAAAAGCGTTTCATAGGATAAATAACTCCGAAATCCGCTTTCGTACTCCTTTGATTCCTATAACCAGAAATGCTACTAAGGAGCTACCGATGTTTTTCTACTGCTCTAATAATGCTCTTTTGCTAGGTATCAGGTAGTAGTGCAGGTAGGTTTCATAGGCTTTTTGATGGAAAAAAAAAACCTGTTAAACCTACCTGTTTTCCTGGGCTTAGTATTTTAAAGTAATCTTTTTGAAAATGTCTTTGGTGAAAAATATTTAATCAGCGAATACGTCAGTGTTAATTAGTAAGAAAAATATGAATTTCAAAGAGGTTTTTGATCAGCAGTGGGCGTATTTTAGGTTATTTCGAGTATAGTACAGTGCAGTATGTCGCTTTTGAAATTTCGTATCGTTGAAAGCTATCCTTATATTATGACAGGTTCGTTGAATATTTCAGTTCGTCGTTTAACTTCAACGATATACGGAGTAATTAGGATTAAACGGTCATCAACGGAGTCACGATAGAAAGCAAGTATCACTGTTATTTGTTAATTTTAATAACGATCGTTTCGCATTTAGTCTTGAAGTTTAAATTTTTAAGTTTAATAATAAAAATATATAATAATATATGTTTAAGTTTAACGAGCATACTCCATTACAGACCAATTAAATATGCGAAAACGATGTTCAGTCGAAACAACTCCAGCGAGTTCGGGGCTATTGCTGTCTATTAAAAACTCATCTTATATCTTGAAACGAGCAATTCTTGTATATATATATATATATATATAATCTGAATCTCGGAAACGGCTCCAACGATTTTCATGAAATTTAGTATGCAGGGGGTTTCGGGGGCGATAAATCGATCTAGCTAGGATTTATTTTTAGAAAATGTCATTTTATCCCTTTGTCAGGCAATTAAAAAATATCGTTAGAATACGAAGGTAAATTTCGCTGTCATTGATAGGTTTAAAATAGCTCTGATGTGAACCGGGCAGATTCAAAATAAGAAGATCCCTAGGTTCGAATCCAGATGTCTCCAGAACAATTTTTTTTTCTTTTTTTTTTAAGTTTCATCTTTTGTGAGAAAAACTATTATTGGGAGCCCTTTACTAACTGTATGACCGAGCTTTGCTCGGTATTTTATTTTTTTATTTTTTGTAATTAATGTTTTTGGAAACTATATTTATGTACATACGAATTACGAACTGATGATATATAAATAATATTTTTCGATCTTAACGAAATAATAATAACAAAATATGAACTGGTTATTTAAAAAAAAATCACGAGTACAATTAAAAACTGTTAGAATATTATTAGAATACGAAGGTAAATTTCGGCATAATCTACAAGGTTATAATAACTTAGGTGGGAAATCAGTATACCTGGGTTCGAATCCCGATGCCGCAAGTCCCATTTTTTTTGCCTTTTTTTTTAAGTTCCCTCTTTTGTAAAAAAAATAACTATTATTGAGAGCCCTGTACTACCTGGATGTCCGAGTTTTGTTCGGTATTTTTTATTTATTTATTTATTAATCGTTCTTTTTTTGGGAATTATATTTAGATACGATAGAACTGATGAAATATGAATAATATTTTTCGATCTTATCTATATAATAATATAGTATTTTGTGTCACAAGGGGATGAACGTACTATTTTTTTGACCCTCATGTGAAATTGCCGCCCGAGACGAAGGCGAGCGTAGCAAACATACGGGAATGGATGTAGTACTTTCGTCCCATGTTACACATACTTTTTTTTCCTCCCTAGGACGAAAGTTCAGGTTTTGTCCCTGTGAAGCGGGGACAGAAAATGTCACTTTTGTCCCGCTTCACAGGGACGAAAATCGAACTTTCGGCAGAGGTAGGAAAAAAAATATAAACTGGTTATTTAAATAAAAATCTCAAGAGTCATTAGAATAAGAAATTAAGTTTCGCCACCATCTTAAATTTATAATAGCTCAGGTGGGAAATCGGGCGGTCTCGAAAACGGAAGATTTTTCCTTTTTTTCAAGTTCCTTTTTTGGTGAGAAAAAATATTACTAGGATCTCTTTTTATTTTTTTTATTTAAATAACCAGTGACTATGGTTTTATTATTATATCGGTAAGATTGAAAATATTATTCATATTTTATTAGTATGTAATTTGTGTCTAAATATAGTTTAACCGAGCAAAGCTCGGTCATCCAGGTACTGGTTCTTTGTATGGATACATTGTTTCCATATAGCTACAATACGAGTACGAATTCATTTGATATTAATGACAACAAATGAAATTTAAGAAAAAAATTAGTGTTTAGTAATAAAAATCTATCATTACTATTACTACTACTACTACTTACTTTATTACTAAATCTACTATTTATCATGTTCTAATAATCAAAAAGATATACACAAGTACCTAATTATGTAATAGCAATTTAAATACAAAATATGTTTAACATGCCTATATATATAATTTTGATCATTAGTTTGAATATTGGAAAATAATTAAGATATACAAATATAAATGCAATCAAAATAGGCCTGTATAGGTACCAAATGAATCTAAATAATATTTAATGGTTCATTAAATTTTATATGTTTCGAAATTTTACAATGTTATACATATTTACAATGCAAAACTTAAATGAATTATTTACAGACAATTTTGGTATAAAGGATAGTCAAGTCTTAGGAGCGTCAATTATTAAAAACAGACAATAAGAAAAATATATATATATATATATATATATATATATATATATATATATATATATATATATATATATATATATATAATTATTTAAATCTATGAACAATCAATTGTATTAAACTGTATATATTTATTAGGTGTATATATTTCTTTATGTGTGTCTATTAAATATTTTTTTTTAAAGTTACTTCGAAAAGTATCAGTATGATACGCGATGTAAACATTAAGAACCTTCAAAGCAGCGATACATGCCGCTGTCAGATAGACCTTTTTTTTTTTTTTTAACGATGAGAAATACATTTACGCATCCCGCCGCCCAAAGGCGATGGGTATGTGGGACTCGCTGGCTGCGAAGCCAGAATATCCACTAAAACCCATCGACCGACTGCGCCGTAGTGGGGTGCCACGGGATCGCTCGCGCACACAACCGTGACGCCCCGACGCTTGGCCCGGAGGCCCCCAGCAGAGGCATGTGATTGGAGCCGCTCGACTGGTCCACTCTGCTAATTCAGAGAAGTACCAGGAGCGGCTCCACCACTGAAATCTCCGCGCCCTTTCGGCGCCACTCCCTCACCGGTTGCACCTCCTGTGCCAACACTCTCTCCGTGCTTTCGCGCCCCGCCCACAACTTGACCCCAGCTACTCCAGACGGTGAAACCCCTGAGCTGGGCCCGCACATCAGCTGGTCCAGGGGCCCAGTGGCTTGTGCGCCTCCGCGCCCAACCACTGCGCTTTCGCGCCATCGAATGGAGGGGGAGAGCGAGTCATCCCCCTCCTGCGCTTTCGCGCCCACCGCTGCTGGTTTTGGTCCACGGGGGTCCGAAGACACCGACCACTCGCGAGGCGTTCGAGTGGCTTCCCCTATCCGCCACCCGGGGACGCGCCCAGTAGGAGACCAGCAACTCCCTTGGGAACTGTCAGATCGACCTGTGATTGGGCTATCAAGAAGAAAATCGCTGCCGAATCGATTACAACCCGTGATGGTTGAATGGTGGATTTTTTTTCCGTGTTTCCATTGTATCACGGCATCTTTTTAATCAAAACTTTCGTTTTTATGAATAATTGAATAAAAAAATAAAATAAAATAATAACGTAAGAAATTCGTCGTTGGGAGCTCATTTCACACATGATATACATTTTTACGTCATCATGCAGATGTTTCTAAGCTATGTTTGTGCATTTTATAATGATGCCAAATAATTCCGGTGATAATGGAAAAGGAAAAAAAACAGAAGGAATAACAGAAGAGAAAGGAGGAACTACTCAAGTTGACCTACAAATGAATGACTTTTGATTTATATCATGACAAGATCTTTCAACCAACAAAGCAAACTAAACGAAAGAAGGTAATATACTAAGTTATGCAATTTAAGCATCTAGGTTTTCCTTGCGGTTTTACCCGGGTTGATATATAGTTTTAAATGGTAGATTTATGAGTAGCTATTGTTATGTATTGAGTTTTTAAAACTTATGTTTATTTTGAATAATGAAGTTTTTAATAATGAAAGAATTACGAGTAAAAAAATTGACAAAAAAAATTCGGAGCATATAACAAAAATAAATTAAGTTCATCCAATTTTGATGAAGTTTCATACAATTTTTTTAGTTAAGGCTTTGTAAATCACATTAAAGACGAAGCATTTAATCACGTGTATCAAATGCACGTACATTATAATATTCAAATATTTTTATTATTTGTGATTTTTTGTGTTTTAATCTATGTATTCCAAAGTGTTATGTACACTTGTAAATGACATGCATAAATACATTATTATTATATATTTTTTGATTTTTTGAATTTTTTTATAATGTATGTTGTAAGTGTGCTTTTCAAATAAATAAATAAATAAAGCCTTTTTTTTTATACATAAGCTTAATAACCAAACTTCATAGCTAAAAATCACCTGTTGGTTGGCGAAGCAACAGGGTAGATTAAGCTCCAATCTTTTTTCTATATAAGAAAAGTACATGGCACAGCGATTGCAGCCTGATTCAATTCAGTTCATATTTAACACTTTAAAGTGACAATGCTACTAGACAAAGTTTTACTCTATTTTACATTCTCAAAGCAAATAATTCCAAAAATGTACTGTCATGTATGTGTAAAAATGTTTGTACACTGGGTCGTAGGCACTTTCCGCCGACGAAATCGATAAAGTAGTCAAAAAATTCTCCCAAAACCTTGGATCTGACGAAGCGGAGGTGCAAGATGCCTTCTGCTCAAGCAGCTTCGCTAGAACAGAAGGCTCTTTCCAAAACTGCAGGCAGCTGTAGGTACTCCGGAGTCTGCCGGAGTATGGCGACGTACGGTGCCCCGGTTTGGGTGGATCGCCTCACCGCGAAAAATAAGGCGGCGCTGCGCGCTGCGCAGCGAACAATCGCGGTGAGGGTGATTCGGGGGTACCGTACGGTATCGTGGGCTGCAGCTACTGCTCTAGCCGGCGACCCCCCGTGGGAGCTCGTGGCGGAGGTTCTTGCCGAGACCTACTCATACGTCTCGGGTAGGAGGGCTCTTGGTGAGAACCCCACGTTGGACGGGATCCTACGTGTGCGTCGGATAGGGCAGGAAGCGCTAATGCGGAGGTGGGGGGAGGACCTGGCGGTGCAGCCATATGGCACACGCGTAACGGCTGCCATTCGCCCGGTCCTTGAGCGGTGGATGCGTCGAAAACGCAAGCCCCTCACCTTCCGTCTGACACAGATTCTCACCGGGCACGGTTGCTTTGGTGACTACCTGTGTCGGACGGCCCAAAGGGCGCCGACGACTGAGTGTCACGATTGTGGCGCAGCGGTGGACTCTGCCCAGCACACCCTCGAGGTGTGCCCGAGATGGGCGGTGCTGCGTCAAGGTCTGACTTCGGTCATCGGAGGGGACTTGTCGCTCCCGAGCGTCATCACCGCGATGCCCGGCGACGACGAGTCCTGGAAGGCGATGGTCTCCTTCTGCGAGACAGTAATGTCCCAGAAGGAGGCCGACGAGCGGATGAGAGAGGAGGCCGCCGACGTGGCCTCCATCCGCGGGCGACGAATGGGGGTGCGTAGGAGGCGCTACTTAATGCGCCTCCTGTAACGCCCTTGTGCCCGTGTCGGGCCGGGATGGGAACCCGGTCCTGCTAGACACGGCGTCGTCGGGACTGTTCAGAGGTTAGCCGGACAGTCCCCATGGAGGAGAAGTCTGGCCTTTTCGCCAAGGCCAGCCTGTCGCTGGAGGGATCCTGTTGCCTGCAGATCCGGGACCCTCCAATTAAAGCGGCTGAAGGCTCCCGCAGGGGTTTAGTACGGTATTGCACTCCCAAAGTGCCGAGTCCGACATAGGTCTAGGACTGCCGACCCGGGCATCCTGGATATCATCCGTAAATGGATTCCCCTGCGTAAAAAAAAAAAAAAAAAAAAAGGCTCTTTCCAAAAAATCATCATTACATCAGCCGTTGAATGTTCACTGTTGAATGTAGTCTTTCCCCGTTATCTCTGGGGGTTCGCTAATGTCGTTTTTACTTACCACCAGGTGAATCGACTGTCCGTTTTCCCCCTCTAATAAAAAAAAATCAAATAAAAAAAAAAGATATTTATTTGATAAAAAAGATAATGTACATATTTACATATATCCTTTCTCTTCATTTAACTTATGCCCATAATTCCGTTACTTAAAGTCAACTGATTCAGCTTCACTTGCATTTTACTATTTCATGGAGTACCTTCAAAATAATCAAATTTTCTGTCTATTTAGAAAAGAGCGCGTTTAAGTAAACAAATAAACCACTTCATTCATTTGTTAAGTTTTGTACTCGTTTTACTAATTCACTAAAATAAGAATTAGATATAAAGAAAATTAAGAAAATTTTTATTAAGATAAACGATTTTAGATAACGTATTTACATAATTGTGGCCTATTATTATTGATAAACACTATAGTATGCAATAATAAGCCAGTAGTGGTATTCAACGAATTCTATATACAATGGGAGTTTTACCACAAAATGTATCACATTTAATTTTGCAGCAAGAGTTCTCTGGCTTTGTGAAATCACCCCGGTAAGTCAGTTTTGTATCTACGTCGGGTATCCTGACGGTCCGTTAACGAACCGTGAAAACTGAAAGCGTTTGATAATTAACTAGTTACTAGAACATAATAGCCGCCGTATTGCTAACGAGAGTTATGTAGATAACATTGTCTTGGTTCAAAGCGAAATTTAAATGTATTTGCTAATTCATTGCGATAGGTCCGACGGGAAGGTCGGAGAAGGACGACTTGCGCATAGATATCTTCTACAAGAATATTATTATAAGAGATGATTTTTGTGTACGAAGTATTTAGCTCCCATGTACTATGGGAAATTGCTGTAAATGCATTTTTATCTACATTACTTTTTAAGTTTTAATGATGTGTTATGATAAAATAGTGGTTGTATTTAGAAAGTTGATTTTTCTAGATTCTTAAATAATAATTTTTGATATGCTTCATCTATTCTATTTAAGAAAATTCTATTAAGGCCAGTATATCCCAAATCACCTGTTTTTGATAGAGTTTTAAACATAGTAATATTCATTTTTTTGATCCGTTAAAAATATATGTTATAGTTTAACAAACGTTCTTGATTATTCAACGGTTCAAAACACGATAATTGTAACTTGACTCGATAAAAAAAAAACATAAAGAAAGGATGTTTTTGATTATTTTTCGAGTTTTATTCTAAGAATATCAGATTTTAAGTTACAATATTCACATGTAAAAATAGGTAATAACTTTTAGTAGAACATTATTTTAACGGTTACTTTTTTAAATAAATGTTTCTATTTTTTTTAAATATTAAATTTTATAAGAAAACGGCCCACGCGCCTCGCTTTAGTTGCCTGCAGCGGCTTGTCACTTCTTACCCCTTCTACTTTCTTATAAAATACCTAATAATACCGTTCACCACAACAACAAACATAAAAATTTAAATTTAAATCAAATGGTAATCGTGGTATCACTGATTGAAATAACAACATAACAACATTAAAGAATTTTTTATAACTTTGAAATTCAAATACTTTTGCTCAAATAACACGTAGAATTTATTTAAGTTATAATTATATTCAAGACCATTCAAGGCTAATTATATAAGAACTTCCAAATTTGTATAAATTATTTTACCAATATAGTATTCGTACCTATTCACCCCGTTTTACGGAAATTATTTCTTCCTCGACAAATTAGGTTGGTAATATTGGGGTATTACTTGTCGTATATGAATCGTATCTCTTTAGTGCAATTTTCAGTAAGTGCCAAGCCGCTGGTTGCCTGCGAGGCGTCATCGAAGTAGGACCTGTATCTCTGCTGTCTGGCGGCGTCCCCCCCCCCTCTAAAGATTGGATTTTTTTTTAATAACAAAAATACCCACGGGCTTATATTTGCCCGTGCCTTTTTTTAATTAAATGTATAAGATTGTTAATATAGTTTCATGCGTACTATTTTAGACTTACATTAGCTAGACTTATTGTCAGGATCTCTATGACGCGAGTCCGTATACTGACCATTATTTATTTATTATTATTATAATTTTTTTTTAATACATATAATCATATTTACATACATGTTAAGTATGGAACCATACTATGAATCTTACGGTACCCTACAAGAATTGGCAAGCAAGCATTTAGGATGTTTGTTTCAAAACGAAGGAAAGCCGATGCAGCCCATGTCGCAACGTCCGCTACGAGCGTCAGCTACGAGTCGCCGACACAGCGATTTCATCATTAGCCTAAATTAATTTTCATAATTAATTTTAAATAAAATATTGTCATTCCTAATTCCAACTTCGAATAGGTTTCACATATTTAATTGTAATTTTTTATTAATTAATTAAAGTAGTTTTTAAGTAAATTTGGTTTTTTTTCGATCCATCGGCTGCAGTAAACGTAATTGGCGCAGTCGGTAGGATAATTCGAAGCAGTTGCGATACGTAAAGATCCAAAAATCGGTTCCAGGCGCATCATCTCCAGCTGCTTACACTATCAAGTGTTTTATCGATTATCCGAATCTACGTACGCTGCCGAGGACGCACTTAGCAATCAGTGCAAAGAAAAGCCAAAAAGGACACATGTAAGTACTTTGAATATTTTCTTAGTGTTGCCAATCCTTTTTCCTCCATTTTCCACCAACGAAAAGTAGGAAAAGGATCTGTCACTCATCGACAGATTTATAGAAATAGTGTTATAGATAATTTTAGAAATTTAGACGAGTCAAACTTCGATTCAAATAATTTTAATTTATTAAATTTGAATAGCAACTTTGATAATTCTAATTTAAGTATAAAAAATAATTTAAGTGAATTGACGATGGACCCAGATACCATTTATAAGGCCCTCCGCCCAGTTCCTGAGTTTGACGGGAACCCTAATATTCTTACTAGATTTATACGAATTTGTGATCAGATAGTCTTAAGTTACATTAAAAGTGAAGCCGAAAATGAATTGACTAACTTATGTTTGATTAACGGAATATTAAATAAGATTACTGGTGCTGCAGCTAGGACGATAAACTCCAACGGTATTCCCGATAGGTGGCTAGGCATTAGAAACGCGTTAATAAATAATTTTGCAGACCAGAGGGATGAGACCGCCCTCTATAATGATCTCTCATTAATAACGCAAGGCAATGATAGCCGACAGAAATTAGCACCGCGCTATACACAGGACACAGTTCTCGCAGACCTCCCCATTCATATATACAAATCTAAAAAGAAAGGACCCATAGCCAAGTCCCGACTTAAGCGTGTACCTAAGACATAGTCTATTTTAAAACGAAACTAGACAATATTACATTACCTATATTCGAACTCCAAATATAAGGCTACTTAAATTCTTATATATTTCTATTTTTTATACTTATACCTCTGAACTAAAATGCTTAAAACCTAACCATGTTAAAAGATTATATTATTTGACGGACTATGTAGTATCTTTTATTAAAAGTATAACTGGTAACTTAGACTATTCTGATGCTGAAAAATATAACAAAGCTATTAAAATAAAATAAAAATGTTATCTGAGCTCAACGATCATATTAGCCTTAATAATGCATGGGCGGCTCAATACATTTAAATTATAAGTAATATAATAGTAATTATAAGTAAATAATATAATTAAATTCGCTAAATTTATATTATATATACTATATACTTAGAAATAAATAGAATAGAGAATATCTTAGCATTTATTTGTGCATCGAGCACTCATCATAAGCATAGATAGCTTAGAAAATATGATATATAGACTTAGTAACATTTATAGTAATAATTAAATATTAGATGCTGATCTTAGAAATTATTATAATGTAATTAAACCTGGTAATTATTTCAATAAAAACGTATTATAGTAATTTTAAAAATCCCTATTATATCTATCGATACTTTCAAATTGCAACGCCTTTCCGTTGTCCCTAACAAATTACAACAGATCCTTATACCTCCTTATCCTCTTATGGCAACCGATAGAAAATTGTTCATGTACATGGAGGCTGAATGCCCGAAGTCTGATAACTACCGTCTCTGCGGGGAAACTATCAATCACCAGCCACGAAAATAGCCTGATTGCATGCAGTGTTCTCTACGGACGAAGACCATCACCATTATTAATATCAATGACGAAATCAAAGGACAACCGCTGAAGATCACTGAAACCTCTAACAATTATTCATCGATAGAAAACGACAAGATACCTCACATAACCCTCAACACAGTAAATCTTAAAAATTTGCAACATCTAGAAGATAAAATAATTGTTCAAAATCCAATCAAGTTGAATCACGTAGATACAACATTATATCATACAACGATACCGCTGTATGGGATTATAATAGGCACTGTCTCATTCATCTTAATCTTTGTCATTCGAGGTCACCTGAGACCAAGAACTAAAGTCACTATGCCAGAGGAAGAATCAAGAAAGGACAAGGAGCAAATGTATGCAGTGCCTAGCGGATCCAGTAACCAGGAGTCTGTGCCAGCAACATTTTCGTTAAAAGTCCTCAAATAGTTGCTGCTCTGGGGGTGGAGGTGTTAAGTATGGAACTATACTATGAATCTTACGGTACCCTACAAGAATTGGCAAGCAAGCATTTAGGATGTTTGTTTCAAAACGAAGGAAAGCCGATGCAGCCCATGTCGCAACGTCCGCTACGAGCGTCAGCTACGAGTCGCCGACACAGCGATTTCATCATTAGCCTAAATTAATTTTCATAATTAATTTTAAATAAAATATTGTCATTCCTAATTCCAACTTCGAATAGGTTTCACATATTTAATTGTAATTTTTTATTAATTAATTAAAGTAGTTTTTAAGTAAATTTGGTTTTTTTTCGATCCATCGGCTGCAGTAAACGTAATTTACATAATATAATCATTTTTAATAAACATAAACTTTATTTACAAATATAATTTACATATACAAATATACACACATACATATATATACATATACATATACACACACACACACACACATATATATTATATATATAATTTTATTTTGTCTTTTTTTTTCTTACATCTATTTACATCATGTTTCTTATTTTCTATGTACATGCGTTTATTCCTTGATCTAATATAATCTAATATTTCATTGCTTGTTAGTACATACATACCAGCCACCACATTTTTACGGCTTGTCTACATTTACATTTGGGCTCTTTATTTTTGTATTATTTATTGGAGACTCTGCCGCAGCCATCCCCCGAGGGAAACTGTTCGAGCACATCCTCAATGACGGCGGTGTCTCTTTTATGTATAGCCATCTTGAGGGTGTGCTCGAGTATTTCCTTTGTTGTGGCCTCCACCGAGGCCGACAAAACGACCGATTGCATCACCACCGTCGTCGGTGTAGTAGACACAGGTCTTTGTGTGCCTGGTCACCGCGACCACAGCATGCGGAACACTGTCATGAATCCGCAGCCTCCTAGTCTTTGTCTGGACGATGATGACTGCCTCGCGTGTCTGTCCCTGTGCCTCGTGGATAGTCATGACGCTCGATCCCTGTCCGGTGCCGTATCCCTTGTCTATCAACGTCTTCTTTTCCTCTTGTGTGAAAACCGATGTATAGGGTCCGGTCTTGTCTCTTAGAAATTCGAGCGCCAGTGAACCTCTCTATCCTTAGAGAATGGATAGTGTGGTTTGAGAAATAGATTGGATAATTTTATTTAGTACTAGCTGTGCCCCGCGGTTTCACCCGCGTTAATTTGAGGGAAAAACGTACTTAAATATTTTCGCCTCGTTGGTCCAGTGGTACCAAGCGTTACTGCCGAGCAAGGGGTCTCAGGTTTGATTCTTGGGTCGTTCAACATATTACTGAGTTTTTTTTTCGAAAATTTACAGTAAAAGAGTGATGTTATATTTACTTTAAAAGTGGAACTATAATTAAAAAATGTCTTGAGAAGAGAAATAATAAAGGACGCAACGGAAGCTCTCAAAAAATATTATTTTTTCCCGTTTTTGTAACATTTCTTATTATTACTCAGCCCCTATTAGTCGTAGCGTGATGTTATATAGCTTAAATTCTTCCTCAGTAAATGGACTATCCAACGCAAAAAGAATTTTTAAATTTGAACCAGTGGTTCATGAGATTAGCGCGTTCAAACAAACAAACTCTTCAGTTTTATCTATTAGTATAGATTATTATTGATTATTTTATTAGATTAGTTTAGTTAGTACTCTAACAACGTTGGAAGTGTTTTTACTGTATAGCAGTGTAGTGTAGATATAAAATGGGGAATAAAACTAGAAATAAAAAGAAAATATCTAGACGTGAACTACGTAAGCTTAGAAAAGCGATCAGATAAGTACTCGTAAGTTTAATGAACACTCAATCTATTTTTAGCTAGAATATAATGATTGTCATCGATATCTTAGACCGATATATTAGCATATCCAAAATTTCAATAAGGTATATTAGTATTTTCACCTAACAGCGGCTAGCTAGCAGCTAGCGGCAATTGAAGATTCTTCGACGGTCAGCGAATGGCGATGGGTCCCAACCAGGCTAAACGTAGCCGACGACGCGGCGCGGGACGTACCAGCGGGATTCAGCAGTGGTCACAGATAGTACATAGGTCCTGAATTTCCTTATCATCCGGAGTCCACCTGGCCCACGGAAACGTCCGCCTTGTCGTCGTCAACCGAACCTACAGGCGAAGAAAGGACTCATCACGTCACCGATTGTAAACAGCCGCGACTCAAAGAAGGGTTACCAGACTGCACACGGTACTCCAGCTGGAACAGACTCCGCTACACGACGGCTCGAGTGCTACAGTTTATAGAACTCTGTCGAGCCAATACACAACGAGTCAACTATAAAAGGACTAAGAAAAGCGCGTTAAAAGACCCAGACTGGAAAAGGACGAACAAGAAGCTGAAAACACGCCAGAAAATAAGAGTAGAGCTCGAAGAAACTTTGGAGGTTCGTCCGGTCTCCGCGGAACTTATCAGGAAAGCTGAAGACCTATTCATGAGAACAGTCCAAGAAGAATCTTTCCCAAATGAAGTAGAAAGCATTAAAGACGGGAAGTCGTTTACCCGAAACAGTCGCCTCAAGCAGCTGAGCATCGAGTGTGCAGAGAGAGCCCTCCGAGTCCGTAGTCGTATTAACGCCGCGGAGCAACTATCAACGCCATCTAAAAACCCGATGATACTAGATAGAAATCATCACACAGTGAAGTTGTGGATCATAGCGATGCATAGAACGAGGCATCACACGGGAGTCGAGGCGACTGTGAACGAATGTCGACAGCACTACTGGATACTACGCCTGCGGCCCGTCACAAGAACGCTCTTTCCACAGTGTCTACACTGCCGGATTAGGGCAGCGATCCCGCCACACCCGAGAACAGGAGACCTACCTGCGTGTCGCCTAGCTCACCATCAGCGACCCTTCACATACACAGGAGTGGACTACTTCAGACCATTAACAGTCACCGTGGGACGCAGCCAACAGAAACGTTACGTGGCAGTATTCACGTGCCTCACTGTAAGAACGATCCACCTAGAGATAGCGACGTCACTGAGCACAGACTCAGTGATAATGAATTTAAGAAGAATGAAAGCTCGACGAGGACAACCTGCTCAAATCTGGTCCGACAATGGGACTAACCTGCGAGGTGCCGACAACGAATTGAGACAGGCAATGGACAGAGCGACGTCCTCACCTTCGTCGCTGGGTCAACAGGCGGCATAGGGTCCTTACGTTTCGGCTGTCGCCGGTGCTTACCGGGCACGGTTGCTTCGGTAAGTACCTGCACCAAATCGCTAGGCGAGAAGCCACCCCTGATTTTGCCACGAGTGTAGCGCGCCAATCGACTCGGCGCGTCACACCCTGGAGGAATGCGCCGCTTGGGAGCCCCAGCGCAGGGCCCTGGTGGCAGTAATAGGTGGAACATAAACATTTAATACCTAAGAGAAGAAATAAAGTTTAAATCTACTTCTCTTAGGTATTAAATGTTGTAAAGTGTATTAATTAACAAAAAAAAAAAATTACTGATAATTAATATAAATTAAAATATTAATAGTAATTTTTTTTTTTAGCTATAAACCCATAAAAAATTAAATAATGGTTTTTATCTACTTCTCTTAGGTATTAAATGTTTATGTTGCATTTTATACTGTGCCTTCAGGATCGAAAACAAAACTGAATTATGAAATAACCTAAAGTAAAAAAAAAAAAACCTAGTAAGTTACTGTAAAATTATATATTTAATTATTTCCGTGCGCCGTCGCCGCGCGCGGGGTCATCGAGAGTTCATTTGATCGGAGACTTCGCGTAACTAGTCGCGCGGGGAGGGAGGTAGCGCTGAATACCTACAACGCTCGAATATACTGGCCTTAAATCCTAATTGTATTAATAGATTAAAACAGGTAATTACTTTTTAGATCAATTTAGGATATAAGCTGTTTGACTGAATTAATAGTATACAAAAGTAATGTATGAGTTCTTATAAAAATATATTTAAATGTCAGTGTTACAATAGATGTAGTTGTAACTCCTGTGAACTTTTTGTTAATTTTAATAACAAATTGTAGTTGAGTACGAGTATTTCGATTTTTGATTAATACGTGAGTATAGTTTGGAAAACTAATATATTGACGGTCAGAGTTTCAGAGTATTGGGAATACATGCTGGCGATGTTTAAAATAAAAACTACGTTGTTACGTTTACGACACACATACGAGCGGTTTTTGTGCTCGTTTCGAGTTCGGCAGTTTGGACAAATTGAACATGTTTCTCTGATTGGTTTTACGAATTTTGACATTTTAGTTAAAACGATAAATTATTCGATATAGTAAACATAATTATTATGGTTGAATTTTATATTAAGTATCTTTCATGTGATTGTGGATTATATTTACAGTGAATCGAGTTTTGACAATTCAAAGACAACACAATAGAAATCAATGGAAAATGTTAGAGGAGGCATTTGCCAACAGGCACACTGAGTTTATAGATATACTGTAATTTTTTTAAATTACAAACATCATCACATATAACGTCTTTTATACCAACATTCTGGAAAATGAAGATTATTATCATTATTGAGTTATAGTTATTAGAAGCTAATGATTAAATTAGAGACTCTATCTGATGGATTTTATTACAATGAAAGAAATAAACTGAATTTAAGCAGGCTGTAAATGCCTCCCTGATGAGCAAAAACCTTTCCTCCTATATAAGAAAAGAGTTAGAGCTTAATCCAACTACTGCTCCACTGCGGGTTGGCGAATAATTTCCCTACCTCCCGGACTCTTCGGACTATCCTCGGCGACTGTTTTTGTTAGTTTCGTTTCTTTAATCAAAGTAGAAATTGATGGAAGACTAATGACCATTATTAGATATTTCTGATACCATCTGAGATTTGGCTCTACGTGGTTTACAAATGACGCTGACCTTGTCATAATAGATTCTTCTGAATCTGAATTATATTAACGAAAATTTTCGTTCAGACATTAAATTTTTTATTTGTCCTTCACTAAAGATTACACTACAAAAATTAAATATTAAAAATTAAATATAAATAAATGAAATAAGTGATAAGAAGTATTTAAAAGCAATAAATACCGATAAGGATCATTATAATTTTTTAAAGTTCGCAAAGTGGTGCGTATTTCACTCGAAACTTTTAATATTGAGATGTTTTAAAATAAGTACAACGGGTTGTCGGTGACACAGTTTATTCACGACTGAAGCATAGATAATAGTACGATACATTTTATATACTAGGACTGATGCGTCCTCGAGCGCGACCACAGACACCGTATATATTACACCTCCACCCTTATTAAAGACATACATTTAAATAAATAAAAATAATTTATACAAACCCAATATTTACATAACGTAAATTACATAACAGTCATAAATGTTACCTACAATAGTCTAGTTTAATACAAGAAATAACTTATTTAAATACTAAAACACTAATTATCATTATAATAATATTTAAACAACAACAAAAAATACAGATGTATATAGATATTATTTCATCCGACATTTACGTATGGGACGAGACCGGGGCGGTTCAATGGGAGGTGAGGGTTGCTGTATGTCGGTTGGAATTGATTCCACGCATTCTTCAATTTGCTCACGTTCACGAGTCGGACTGTGTGCCACTGCGCATGCATCGCCCCGGGAGTCGTTCGTGTCATGCACTTCGGGCTCGGTGCTCATCGCGCTCGTCTCCACACGGGCACTCGCTGGGCTAGAAGGACAGATTAGTGAACTCCGCTTACGTTGTTTCAGTTGGTCAATATGTCTATGCGTTTCGCGTCCTACAGCATCTACCACCTTATAATCTGTTGTCCCCATCTTATCCACTACCTTCCCCGACACCCATTTATCGTTTCCCCTATACTGACGTAGCCATATATCGTCCCCTGGGTACAATTGGCGTGACTCATGAGTACAGTATTTTTGTTGATGTTCTTGAGCGTTTGTAACTTTAAGCTCCCTATTAGGCCTCATCGCGTCAAATTTCGTACGTAACCGGCGACCAAACATAAGTGACGCTGGCGTTTCGCCCGTTGTACAATGTTCCGTATTCCTATAATAAAGTAAAAAGCTATTTAAAAATAAATTAACATCTAAATTTTGCCTTATAGCTTTCTTAATGGTCCTTTTAATTGTATGGACGGCATTTTCTGCCGCGCCATTCGATGCCGGATGATATGGTGCCGAAAACAAATGTTGAATACCATTCGTATTGACAAATTTTAAAAATTCATTACTAGAGAAAGGTGGACCGTTATCCGATACTATTTGTTTAGGTAACCCGAAACGAGCAAAAATTCCACTCAATACATTAATTGCGTGGCTAGCTGCTGTGCTAGGTACCTGACAAACTTCTATCCATTTAGTTCTCGCATCCACCAACACTAAATACATTCGACCCGCAAGAGGACCCAGGAAGTCCAGGTGTACGCGAGCCCACGGTTTATCCGGCCATGGCCATGGGCATGGCATATGCCGCGGTGGCATTTCACTCTCCGCGACACACACCCTACAGTCGCGGCACGTTTTCTCGATTGCTTCGTCAATGCCCGGCCACCATACGTAGCTCCTAGCGAAAGATTTCGTCTTAACTATCCCCATATGAGCCTCATGCAAGTCAGTTAAAACTTTATCCCTGCAGGTTTCCGGTATTACTATTCTGGGGCCCCACATCACGCAACCTAACTCCTCATACAACTCTTTTCTACGATTAAAGTAGGGGTTGAGAGGCAACATGTCATTATGTGATGGCCACTCGTCGCGAATATAAGTGAGAACTCGACCCAGTAATGGGTCCCGGCTAGTCTGTTTTTTAATCTCATTATAATCTAATAATAAAGCGTTATGTGCAAAGTGTAAATGAGATTGTTCCGGAATTTTAGAGATATTTTTATCTTTAAAGCTTGCTGGCAATCGAGATAAGCCATCGGCACCATTTTGTTTGGATGTAACATACTCAATCTCATAGGTATATGCCGATAATTTAATAGCCCACCGCTGTAAACGACTTGCGGCCATCGACGGAATACCTTGTTTCGGCCCAAATATACTTACCAAAGGTTTATGGTCGGTACGCAATGTAAAGCGCCTGCCGTACACTATACTGATGCAATTTTTCAAAGCAAAATACTATTGCTAAAGCCTCCCGCTCAATTTGAGAGTAGTGTTTCTCGGCAGCTGTTAGCGCTCGCGATACGTACACGACCGGCCGCTCCCGCGCCGACTCGCCCGCGCGGGCGCCTCGCTTGTCAGTTTGCGTGAGTACGCCGCCTATACCTCGCGCGCTCGCGTCGCATGTTAAAAATAAAGGCGCTTCCGGATCGTAGTGCGCTAGAACATCCGCACTTACTAAAATTGATTTGATGGTCCGGAATGCTATTTCACACTCATCATTCCACATCCAATTTACTCCTTTCCTTAATAAGTTGTACAGTGGTGCTAATATAGTACTTAAATTTTTAACAAATTTTGCGTAAAAATTAATAGTGCCTAGAAAAGCTCTTAAGTCTGTAATATTAACCGGGCGAGGTATATTTACTATTCCCTCAACCCTTTCCGGGTCCACTTTAATACCCTCGGCAGAAATAATAAATCCTAGATATTTAACCTCACTTGTCATAAATAGGCATTTACTTTTTTTTAGTTTCATTCCGTTATTTCGTAACCGCTCTAAAACACGTTTTAAAGTAATTAAATGTTCGCGAGTATTAGGAGAACCGATTATTATATCGTCAATAAAAACTTCTACGCCAGGAATACCGTTCAAAAGATTAGTCATAATTCGCTGAAAAATTCCCGGACTCGAGGACAATCCATATACTAATCGTTTGTATTTGAAGAGTCCTTTGTGAGTGTTGATCACCGTCAAATTATCGGGGTCATGTAACTCGATCTGATTATAAGCTTGTGAAAGGTCAATTTTTGTAAATATTTTTGCACCATTTAATTTCACAAGCAAGTCATTTATTCGCGGTAACGGATATTTATCAACCAACAGAAACGGATTTAAAGTAATTTTATAATCAGCACATATACGGAGTCCACCATCCGCCTTACGTACCGGTACCAGCGGAGTAGCCCAGTCCGCGCTGTCGACGGGCTCGATGATTCCCGCACGCAGCATGCCAGCCAGCTCCGCCTCGACACGCTCGCGCAGCGCATACGGCACAGGCCGCGCGCGGCAGAATACGGGCGTCGCCCCCTCGCGCACCCGCAGCTGAGCCTTACCGCCCGTGAACCGTCCCAGTCCCTCCGAGAATAACTCCTTAAATCTGTCGAGTAATACATTAATAGAGTAATTAAAAGTATTATTATCCCCGTTGACGACATTCATATTTTCTGTGCTGATATAATGGTATTTTTATGTTAAATTCCGAAAGCCACTGTCTTCCTAATAAAGAAGTGGTACCACCCTCAATAACAAACAATTCCACAAATTTACTTATATCTTTATATTTGACGAGTGGCTTGATCACCCCTAGGGGTCTAATCGTAGAACCATCATAAAATTTAAATACCATTTGCGATTTTTGCAAATACCTACATTTAAAAAATTTATCATAAGTACTTTTACTAATACATGATACTAATGATCCAGTATCTATTTCCATGGGTAAAACGATACCATCAATACATAATTTTAAACTAACCGGCTTATAACTGTTTAGACTAAGTTGATGTAATTCTTCTACGACCGGTTCGATCTCGTTGTCCGATAAAGCTCTGTCGTCCGCGAAGCGAGCCACCATGCTATTGGTTGGAAGCCCTTCTCGCCGAGAAATGCCGCCTGACCGTACAGAGCATACACGACGTAAATGTCCCCTCTGTCCACATCTACTACAGATGAACCGGTTGTACCGACATCCATCACTTTTATGATCCGTAGATCCACAAGCCGCACAATTACTGTTTATTCCTTTATCTCGTCGTCCGCGCACCGCCGCCGAGCCCCGTAGGCCGCCCCGGCCACGCCCGCCACGGCTGTTCTGCATGGCCACCTGTACCACATGCATGGAGTCCGCCACGCCCTCGCTGCTCACACCGCTACCACCGCTTGTCTGCTCCACTGCTGCTGCATCTCTTTCCGCCGCTTCCATGGCTGAGGAAATTTTTACTGCTTTCGCGTATTGTAAGCTATCTTCAGCGAATAAACGCTGTCTAATAGCTTCGCTTCGTAGACCGCAAACCAGTTGATCCCGCATATTCTCTTCCAATACCATTCCAAAATCACAAAATCTTGCCATTTTTTTTAGTTCAGAAATATATTGCAAAACTGATTCACCCGCATTTTGTCTTCTTTGACGGAATCGAAATCGCTCTGCCATAAAGGATGGTTTCGGCTGTAAGTGGTCACGCATCAGCTTCACCACCGCTGCGTACGTCTTTGTGCTCGGTTTTTCGGGACTCATCAAATTACTTAGTAACTCGTACGTTTCATCGCCCATCGCCGCAATTAAAGTGGGTAGCCATAATTCTTCTTTAACCGCGTTAACTTTAAAAAACATTTCTATTCGTTCAATGTACATCGACCAGTTCCCTGATGTTATGTTGAACTCCGATAACTTCCCGATCGACATCTTAACAATTTTATCCTCGTTCGCCAGTGAGATGTTTTAAAATAAGTACAACGGGTTGTCGGTGACACAGTTTATTCACGACTGAAGCATAGATAATAGTACGATACATTTTATATACTAGGACTGATGCGTCCTCGAGCGCGACCACAGACACCGTATATATTACAAATATAATTGGTGTCCGGACTGGAGTTATTGCGATAAAGGCACGAGTTCTTAAATTTATGAGTAATACTCCGCTTCTCATAAGGGAACACTAACTTTAGAAATTTCCCTCGGACTACCCTCGGAGCCCTTCAAAGGCGAATTAACCTTGGTTAAATTTGCTCATTTTCGTAAGGTCTGTTTTTTAGTTTCATTTCTTTGATCAAGCCTCACAAAGTGGAAATTGTTAGAAACTTCAATTCCGTCAAATTTGTATTCACAGATGTTTGCGAATTCTCACCTTCGAGTTGTTTTTTTTTGCGTTATCTCATTTATTTTTTATGTTGTGTTTGATTTTACATGATCCCAGATAAAGAAATTTCTGTTTTTTATTGGAATGTTGCTATTTATATCTTCCATCAAATCTCAATTATTTTAATATGTAACTCGTCATTCAACAGTCCCCAGTAAGATGATATCCTGATTCCTGCTTTAGGGATCCTGAGCATAGAAAATACTAATACTAACACAAACGTCTATGACTCGTAATTAAGGTGTACATAATCAGTCATGAGTGCGACAGCTAGTCGAAGAGACCACTGTGTCAAAAACGTAAGTTGTAATTGATTGTCCTCCCATTTTTATCTCATCATGTTTGACAATATTTAAAAAAAATTTCAGTATACTTTAAATATCTCGTTAACCCAAGCATATTACATAAAGAGGTTTTATTTACTTTAAAATGTGAAATGAGTTATGTAAAGACGATTTATAATATAATACGATAAGACACGAAATTAATTACTAAATTCAATACGCTAATAAATAAAGGCTACCGTTCGCTAACGCGCACCGAAAGGATTCTTGTCTATTCTTTCTATCCGAAGATACGGGTCCTTGAATCTGTGCGTTCGGCTTCTTTAGTGAAGACACCTGTAGCAAAGGTTTGCTTCTTTTGCTATGTCCCAGTGTTTATATTCTTCAGCTGTCTTCATCTTAGGACAGTCCGGCGGCTCGTGTTCTTTACTCTTGGGCATGGAAACTTTCTATCTTGCGTCACGAGCGCGCGGTGTTTTTGTATCCTTGTCGTATTTTCTTCGTGCGCTATTTGTTCTGGAGGTGCGTGTTTTTCACATCTGTCGGCTTCTCTTTCTATAAAATCACAGAACAGCACTAGCTCCGGTTACGTCTTCAGTTTCTCCGTGCTGTAATCGGTTGCGTAGTCGAACTACTTAAGCTTTTGAATACAAAATATCATTCTTCTATACCCTCGGTCCTTATATTGCCTCGTCTGATATTCAATCAGTATTGAAGTTTCATTAAGTTTATATTAATTTGATAATATCATTATTCTATACCCTCGGTCCTTATATTGCCTCGTCTGATATTCAATCAGTATTGAAGTTTCATTAAGTTTATATTAATTTGATAATATTCAATATCAGTATTTCAAAATCTATTAGTTTACATTAATTTTCTATAAGAGTGTGGTAGCATGCTGGTCTACTTAGAATAATGTCAGCTGATTAATTAATTACTTAATACAAGACTTTACCACTATAAAAAAGAGTATATAATTAAAGATTTTTTTTTAATTGCGTATTACGCTTTTAAAATTTATTTGTTTTATATTTTATAATTAATAGTTCTGATGTACGTTCTGTTCGTGTGCGTGTTCTGATATGTGGTTCCATTAACGCCGATGTTCGTGGGTTCGATTCCCGCTTGGAGCAATTTTTTTTTTTATTTTTATAAATATTCATTTCTGTTTTTTGTCCTTTTGGGTTAATTATATTCGTTACTCTTTGTACGGAAATTGCCCGCCAACGAGCAATGTGTACCGTGGTGGGATCTCACTATTCTTCTATATGAAAATGTGACTTTGACCTATCAGTTGGTCGTGTACAGTCGGTTACAATTATAGTATATTATTCTTATATAAGTCGCAGTAAATTTGTACTATATAACGTAAAGCCGCGTACATATGTACTGACGTCCGACAGTAATAAATTACAAGCCGGCGTATCGATATTTTTCAGTAATATACGAGTTCAGTGCCTTCACCCTTGCATTGTTAGATGAATAATTTATTAAACAAATCGTTCAATTTCATTTCTGATACCAACTTCCGACAATCGACATCACGTCGGAATAGTGTATACTAGATCTCATATTTTTTTACCCTTTGTCTGTAACTAAACTGTGTAAACGCTTCAAACTCGCCAGCCCCAATAAGATGATAATTCTCTATCCTATATTCGGAAACATACAACTTAAATATGAAAGCTTTAGAAAAATATATGTTAAGACTACACAAATATTTGTCATGTACTGGAACTGAACCTGTGACTGTTAGCGCAATAACTAGTCGCTGTGATCACCACGTTAATACTTCAATTATAAAACAATGTTTACATGCCTTCTTGCGGCCTCTTTCCAGCGGTGGACATACACACTCACACACATTCTCTTTTTCTTTGCACAGTGCCTTCGTATGGCCGTAGCCTAGACATTTCATGCACTGGACTAGGGGAGACTGATCCTCTACTGTGCATCGCCCGAATCCGACGTAGATCTTTTGGGCCTGCGTGAATCTTTTCCAGACCTCCGGTGATGTCTCCAAGACAGGGTGGCATTCGTGCGGATTTCGGGCGCGCTTTCTGAAGCGCACCTTCATTCGAAGCCCTGTCCTGTCCACTCCATCGAGGATATGGCCGTTTTGTGCCTTGATGTGTTCGATTATCTCCTCGTTGGAGTAGCACGACAGCACTCCTCGCACGCAGACCAAGGGGTCTTGGTTCGAGGGCTCCCTCACTGTCAATTCCTTATTCGTTTGGACCTGACCTCTAATTTTTACCATATCCTCTTTTGTCGCGCACTTCATTACCACCTTTTGGTCGCGCGCCTTCCTAACCCTCTCCACTCTTGCCCCGGACTTCCTCAGGTCTAGCGTTGTCCTAATTTTTGTTAAGACGTTTTCGTTGGTCTCCTTGGGGTTTCGGGACGAAATTATAAGTATGTGATTTGGTTGGTGTTGATTTTCAGGTCTAGGCTTGGCTGCGACTTGAGCGAAGGTGTATGAGTTCGTCTTGGGGGTGAGTTTGGTAACCCCCTCCTTTATTGTGTCCAAGGTCTGTCTCACCTCTTGGACCGCCATTTCTGTTTCTATTGATGGCATGACTGGGGAGGCAGTGGTTTTATTAGCCTCCCTCATTGTGCGCAACTCCGAGGACACGATCTCCAGTTTTTCTGTAATAATTTTCAGTTCTGGGGTCAGGTCCGTTTGTGCTGAGTGCTGTAAGTCTTGTATGTGTGTTTCTTGTAGTTTGGTTATATAATCTATTTTGTTATTTATTTGTTGAAATTCGTTTATCCAAATCATGTCCGGTTTTTCTTGTGAAGCCTCATCCTGTAACCGCGGGATGTTTTTTTATTTTTTCGGCGAGCATGGATTTCGCCTGTTCTAGGTCATCCGACAGATATTCCATTCGGCTTGATAACGAGCCTATTCTGTTGCTCACCGATTTGATTGACTCCCCCAGTTACTTTTCAACTGTCGGGGCCGTCTCTTGGGTTCCTTGGGATGAGGCTAACTTTGCTAGGCTGCACAGCTTGGCCTCCAGTTGAGTCTGTAGCTCTCGGACCTCTTTTATCCTTCTAAAGGGTTCTTCCGTCTCGTACCCTAACCAGGAACGGACGGCTCGAGTCTCCTTCAGCGTTTCCGATATATCGGAATGTGCTGCTGTCAGGCTTGTGAGTAGCGTCTGTTTCAATGCACAGATCTCTTTATTGTGCGCACGCTCAACCCGCATTAATTCTTGGGCATGGCTAGCCCGTTCTCTCTCCAAGCTGCACTTATGACGGTTCCGAGAGTCGGAGAGCGACAGGACCGTTTCATAAAGGCCCTGCAGGCTCTCATAAACTGTTGTTTTGACCTCTCGCTTCATGTTTACTGCCATCTCCAAAGCCTCCTTTCCCTTCTGCAAGAGATCATTTGCCACCCCAGTGACTAGGTCCATATGGACTCCGGTGCCTCTACTAGGTGACATGTATAATAGGGACACCCTTCTGCTACTCGTCGATGCAGCCGAACTCAACGATGAGGTCTCTATGTCCTCCAGATCGGACGTTTGTGGTTCCGAGATTGTGTCGACATGCACGACTGCAGTCTCTGTGATGTTATTTGGATCAGGTTGTTTTTCGCTGGTGGATGGCGGTGGAGTAACCGTCGCCGATGTGGCGGTCCTTTTAAGTACTCTCTTTCTTAGTGAGGTGGATACCTTTGAAGTGACCGATGCCGAGTCAGACATTTTTTTGCTCTGCATTGAGGACATTGTGGCTAGCTTGATTTGCTTATTTATTTACTTATTTATTTATTTATTTATTTATTTTTTAACTGTATTTACACCCTTATTTACTAATTCTATATATAACACTTATACTCCTATTTACTATATACACTTATGGCTATGTTATTATTTTTTATTTTATTTTATTGGTTAGTTAATGATTAATATATTACTTTAATTTTACTATACTATAACAAATGTATTAATAAATTACTTCACTATTGGTCAATTGTGCACTCACGTGACGCCGATGTTGTTGCGCCGATGATCGTCTGCTGAGTAAGCCTGTTGTTTAGCTGGTAATGGTTTGCGCGCCGGGTCCCTCTTGGGCGGGACCACAGGTGGATTTTAAGTGGTTATCGCGGGTGCCTCTTCAGTGCTGGTTTGTGGAGGCGGAGTCTTTAGTCGTGTCTTCGGTCGTTATAGGAGCGCTAGCCTCGTCGATTGCGGTCGACTGACGTCAATTGTGACACAGTTTTCTTCGTATCGACGACCGTCTCAATATGGCGTGGCGAATACGTCGGCACTTGGAATTGAGGTCACACAGTTTTCTTTGTTCTTTAATTGTCTTATTACTCCCCCAATTTTCGTCGTAAGAAGTCGTAAGGGATGTCAATCGACGGGGCTTGCCGACTTCTCCGTGGTTGTGTTTTGGATGTTTTTGAATATTTAGTCCTGCTGATACAGCGCTTGCCGAAAGTTTACTTTTAGTAACTCAGGAACCAGGTGTGATCCGAGTCTGCGAACACTTCCACACATGCAACACACTATATACTGCTTATATAACCACTTTTTTTTTGCGCGCGGCTCAAAAAAAAAACCAGTATTTTGATTTTTTTTTTGCGGAGCTGTTGTGTCTTATATCGCGTCAAGGCTTGTACTACTATAGTGCACATTCACAATGTGCACAATATTATTGTTAAAATAACAATGAAATTGCGTGAAACAGTACTAGTGGAATGAAACGCAATAAGAATTTTCATTTCGAGTAATATGTTGAACCTATGGCGATCATGAATCTGGACTGGTTTGTCATACGAGATGGCTCGTTTAATTATAATAATTGCGAATCTTTTAAATTATACGCAGTTGTGTTAACTGTTAGGGTAACCACCTGCCAGTTGAAACCGGGACAAGACTAGTGAAATAGTCGTTTTTAAATTCAGAATAACATTATATTATATAATAAAGCTGTTATTTGCTAACACTAGACTACTATTAGTATTGTAGTATTTAGACACAATAATAATGTGCTTAAGAATTGTAAATATTAAAAGAACCTTTGAATGTCTACAATTCTTAAAAAATTGCATTGATATCATTATATTTCCCAAGGACGATTTGAAGTACTAATTTTGCTTTGAAATTTTAATAAAATGTTGATTTTTTTAAAAAGTATTTTTATTGATAGTTCTGCAATAGTTTTATCCAGTTAAATATGTAAGTCATCATGGATATTTAGTGAAAATTTAATTTTCCTTGTACATGATATTAATTCAAAGAATGCTTTATATATATCACAATATCAAAATAATTTAAAAACAAATAATATGTTTCACGTTTTTATGGAACTACACAGTAAAAGGAAAGCTTTTTCTGCGTTGAAAAAGGCTACTATGTCTACTATTAGTCGTTGCTTGATATTTTAGAGCCTACGTTACTGTTGTGTATTGTAGATTTTAATGGCAAAAGAAATAACGTGTAATACTTTTAGTGATTATATATAAATATATAAAAAGTACAAAAAAAGAAAAAGATATTCTCTTCTAATATTTGTATAAACTTCTAAAAAATAAATATAAATAAATAAATATTAACCAACAATCACACCACGTTAACCTAGCCCCGTGATAAGTTCGTAAGAACTTGTGTTACAGGTACTAGGAACGGAAATAAATTGAAGAAATTTATATAAATACATATATACATAAATACACATCCATGACCCGGTGCAGAAATCTATATTCGTCATACAAATTATCTGCACCTGGCGGGATTCGAACCCGCGACCGCTGCGTAAAGTGTCCAGTTGTCTGACCACTCGACCAGTCGGCCGTCAAAAAAAAACTGTAGTAGTATAATATAATAATTTCATTCTTACTTAAATACACAAACGATTTTTAATTTTAGGATCATTCTGATCATGTCGTTAGTATAGTATAATTAAAGCCGGGACGTGTCCTGAGAAACTTAGATGTTTGGTAATCCTTGAAAACGTAAAAAATCCATATCGACCTTCTTGCCAAAGTGCTCTCGGTTCTGACGTATTTCGATAAATTGAATTAAATTTTTACGATACTATGGCAGGCGAGTGAAATATTTCATAATTTGTTAAAATATATGACTATTAATAAAAAATAATAGCGTCGGTGAGTATTATGTTTATTTTATTTATTTTTATATATTAAATTATAAAATAAAAATGCGATATACTAGATACTGGCAGATATAATTAATGTTATAGGATTTATTTACAGATAATTTTAAATTCAATTAAGTTTAATAATTATTATTTTCATTAATTAACTAATATATCGAAATTTTAATTATCTGTGACACATTTTTATTATCTATGATACAGATATTAAATTTATCATATGTGTATATTATAAACTAGCAAACCCGGCGAACTCCGTTTCGCCACCAGATGGCTTCGTTTTTTTGTAACATTTCGTTTGGGGATTAAAAGATGAAGAGTACATGCTATGTATCAAAGATGGCGCTGTATGTGAAAAATGATTTTCCCTGTTTTTTATTATATGTTTTTAGCCTACTTGTGCCCGCGAATATTGTCTTATACGTCAACAGATTATACACGAATAAGACATACAAAAAAAAATCTGGACGCGAAATTTATATCCCTTGGGCATCGGATTTGATGCTTATTTTTTGAAGATAATATATGTAAAGCAAATATCATTGACAATCTTCGTGAAAAATTGAATTTAGCTCCTATTCGCTACCCGCCTCGGGTAATATGTAAATGTTAAGAAAAGAATAAGTGGAGAAAAAAAGCATTGTAAATTGTATTTCCACCAATACATCGAGGTAATAGTAGAGTTAGATACACCAATGTAATGGTACCGAAATTTTCAAAACATTAATGAATAAGATTAATCATATGATCACAATTTTCACAGTTTTTTAGAAATTACGATCAAAGTCACAAAAACTTCTTTCTCTACATTAGTTATAAGTATTTATATAGTTTCGTTAATAAGGCAATCAGTAGGTAACCTTGACTTAGTTGCCATTATTCGGTCCCAGGTGTGCACTAAATGTGTTCGGACACACGACTTGAACCTTTGTAATTTACAAACGCATATTAATAGTCGTAATCCTGCTAAGACAGAGGAAACAATTTTTGTAAACACAAAATAAAAGATATTATTTCAACATTAAATAATGCACCTCGGTAATCTTCCATTTTTTACACTAAAAAATAAAATATTTTTATAAAATTTATGCTTGTTTCATATTATCAGCCTGTAAACAACCCACTTTCGAGCGAAGGCCTCTTCTCCATATAGAAGAAGGGTTGGAGCGTAATATACAACGCTGCTCCACTGCGGATTGGCAGATAATTTCCCTACATGAGTAACGATCGTTATCAGGTGTTTATAGGATCGTTATAGGAGGTTTATAGGATATAGGAACGGTGGGAAGATCCACAAGGACATACACTCAGACCAGAAACAAATATTTGTGCAAATATATAATATGTATATCTGTCCCGAACAGGATCGAACCCGTGACCGCCAGCGCGCGGTGTTGAGGCGACTACTCGCACCACTACACCAGAACGGTATTCTTGACTATCAGTGAAAAATACCTAGAAGATAAATGTATTTATTGAAAAGTTGAGTATTAAAATATCTCGTAGCAGACCTACATAAAATGAAAGATACAATTTTAGAAAATTCCCTTTTATTCTCCTTTAAGAACGCTGTGATGATAAAAAATACATACCTAATATTCAAAGTAGCGTAGCTGACTTACGCAGTTACTAATGCGATATAGAATTAAAATTATTTACTTAATTAAATCTGAAAGCACCTTTGATTCGTCACTGTACAATAATATCTAACCGTAACTAGGACGCTGCGACATTGAAAAGCAAAGGTTGCTGAGAAGAATTGGCAAATTAATAGTAACTTTAATAGTATATAATATTTAGAACTATCGCTTAAAATGTATATAAGTTCCTACACACCAGTGTATAGCTAAAGTAGCCACAGCATTCACAATTTTTTTTAAATATATTTAACATATATACGGTCTTATGTTCCTAAGGTAGGCAAATTAATGTCTGTATTAGATTTTTTTATCGTAACAAATGTGCATTTATAAATAAATATATATTACACTCAGACTCGGGGAAGGAATCGAACCACCAAACCCTAAAGCAGAAAGCAGGGTCGTTGCCAAATGCGTCAACGGGCCAGTCAAAGTTTAGCTTTTAACATCTTAATATGCACTTCCAAGCACAAAACAAAATCATGAGAAGATAGTGAGAAAAGTAACATGTCAAATCGGAACTTGCTAACTATGCCTTTAAAGTTAAACCTAAGACATAAAGTGTTTGGCGTAGAGAGAGGCTGCCATTGAAAAGGAAGGATCCTTCGACCAGACGATGTTGCGTCTGGTGGGCTACGCGCCACTTGACGTTTGTTGTCGAGTTCTTGTATATATATTAAATCGCTTTGAAAACTTCGATAGCGCGATGTTGGATTCGTTAGTTTCTTCTAGTTCGTATATGGCGAGATAGATGTCGCTACATCACTCCCCCTCCGAGACCGGAGGTCGATAGCAGGTTGAGTCGTCCATACTACATCTTGTGATGCTTGCCGGGCCAGTGGAATGTTCCAGTGAGTCGGAACCAGATGCCGCATAGTTCACGGTGCGTCGGAACTGTCTGCGGTGATGCCCCAGTGAGTCGGGGTGGTGCAGTGCTGCGTAGTGGCTGGCTGCTGCGTCGACCAGGAGAGAAGTGCGTCTCTGCTTGCTGACCGGCCGAAGTGCAGTGTGCTGTGCCAAGGTCGCTGAGAAAGCTGTAGGTGATGACCAGGAATGCGCGTTCGCTGCATGCTAGTGGTCAGGATACCCGTAGTAGCCGTGGATGCTGGCTGGCTGTATGACTCGCTGCTCGAAAGCTTAAGGAAGTGATGATGAGGTCACGATGAAGTAGCTTTGCGAAGGCTGCGCTGACGATCACGTCGGGGTCACCAGTTTGGCGTAGGGAGAGGTTTCCATTGAAAAGGAAGGATCCTTCGACCAGACGATGTTGCGTCTGGTGGGCTACGCGCCACTTGACGTTTGTTGTCGAGTTCTTGTATATATATTCAATCGCTTTGAAAACTTCGATAGTGGGATGTAGGATTCGTTAGTTTCTTCTAGTTCGTATATGGCGAGATAGATGTCGCTACATCACTCCCCCTCCGAGACCGGAGGTCGATAGCAGGTTGAGTCGTCCATACTACATCTTGTGATGCTTGCCGGGCCAGTGGAATGTTCCAGTGAGTCGGAACCAGATGCCGCATAGTTCACGGTGCGTCGGAACTGTCTGCGGTGATGCCCCAGTGAGTCGGGGTGGTGCAGTGCTGCGTAGTGGCTGGCTGCTGCGTCGACCAGGAGAGAAGTGCGTCTCTGCTTGCTGACCGGCCGAAGTGCAGTGTGCTGTGCCAAGGTCGCTGAGAAAGCTGTAGGTGATGACCAGGAATGCGCGTTCGCTGCATGCTAGTGGTCAGGATACCCGTAGTAGCCGTGGATGCTGGCTGGCTGTATGACTCGCTGCTCGAAAGCTTAAGGAAGTGATGATGAGGTCACGATGAAGTAGCTTTGCGAAGGCTGCGCTGACGATCACGTCGGGGTCACCAGTTTGGCGTAGAGAGAGGCTGCCATTGAAAAGGAAGGATCCTTCGACCAGACGATGTTGCGTCTGGTGGGCTACGCGCCACTTGACGTTTGTTGTCGAGTTCTTGTATATATATTAAATCGCTTTGAAAACTTCGATAGCGCGATGTTGGATTCGTTAGTTTCTTCTAGTTCGTATATGGCGAGATAGATGTCGCTACAAGTGAATTCTTGTGTAAGTTTGAAAATAGTCTTCATCTTAGACTTTCATAAGCTATAAAGAATTGGTAAATTTTGAAACAAAACAAGTTTATGACTTAACGAAATGTCAAGCATTTATTATAACGTCTATTAGAGCCGAAACACATAACGGCGTTGCGTCGACGCAACGCTAAAATCGGCAGTTTGCGTTGCGGCGTTGCGGCGTCGCGAAAAAGAGCGTTTTTGTAGGGTAACCAGTTCTTCGTAATTTTTTACTGTGGATATTAATTTAATTATTTTAAATATTATAGTTCACGTGAAATTTGTTAATATTTGAAGTTGTTATTTAGTAGAATGCATAAAAAGTAATCCTTTGTACCGGAAATAATTTTGTGAATCAATTTTTTATGCTGGTAGAATTTTAAACAACTTTTGTCTCATAAAGCCTAAACAAAATTTAAACAAAGTGATACATAAATTAATATCTTACATTTATATTAGTTTTATAGATTAAATATAAATAAATAGCTTTCGCCCGCGGCTCCGCTTGCGTGGTACAGATACCAGCTAGTAGTCGGTACGTAAAGTAGGTACTCTCTGTCCTTTTCCGTACCCCAGACAACTGGTATGCAGAATTTCATGATGATCGTAATTCAGGTGAATAGTTAAGGCGTGAAAGCGTAACAAACAAAGAAACTCACTTTAGCGTTTATCATATAGATGAAATTAGTATTCCCCTATAATTGTGTAAGATAGAAAAAATATCACTATAATAACTTTTCGAAACGCTGCTTTATTACATACTTATAATTAAGGTACATCATACATGTCATTTTTTTGAACCGAGTCATAAATTAGCTGTAAATATAATAGTTAAAAGTGGTAAAAAGTAACAATATAACAACAATTGAGCTGAACTGTGAGCCGGTTCACAGCTCCGGTTCAAGCATATGGCTCATGAGCTTATCTGCGGTTCATACGAATTCATTGAGTTACCCATGTCTAATAGACACAAAAAAATAAAAATATAAAAATAGGCACAAAATGTCAATAAATCATGGTCAACAAGTATGACGTCACAACGCCGGAATTTGCAGGGCCGCGCCGCTAAAATCGGCGGTGACGCTACCGCCGATTTTGGCGTTGCGGCGTCGCAATGCCGTTATGTGTTTCGGCCCTTAGGTTTGTTTTTTAATCCTTACTTAATATCATAAATGGGAAAGTGAGTTTGTATGTTTGTTCCGCTTTCACGCCGTAACTACTGAACCGATTGCTTTGAAATTTTGCAGACGTAAAGTTAGAAGTCCGGATTAAATAATAGGGTACTTTTTATCCCGAAAAAGTTTGATTTTCCCGAGGGAAAACAAAAATATTGTTAGTTCGGAGATAGATGGCGCTGTGTGTAGTTTAAAACAAAGTTATGTTTTGCATACGAATATACACAATGTAAACTTAGAAGGTAAATGATATGATAATTAATCCCCGAAAATGAGGAATTTGGTTTATCTTCTAAACTGGTTTTTTACATCTACTAATCCTGTGTACTTAGTAATTTTCTTTGCAAAAACTTCTGTTATTATTTACCTACCCTTTATCCTGGTATAATACTGTTCTAGAGGGTTTATAAAAGTGAAGAAATTTCAAAAAAGTAGATTATTACGTGCAAATATGACAAATATACTGAAATAAGTATAAAGTATTAGCAGTTACGCTATTTAGTTCTTAAGGTATGTGATAGATGGCGCTTGGTGGTTTTTAAAACGTGGTATCGTTGTGTTTTCTAAGATGCGTAAGTAGTGGAATGACATCTCGCGCTTTAACCAATAGCTCATACGCTACCTATACTTATTCGGTGCACTTTTCGACTCATTTATTTGCTGTTTAACCTAATTTCACTATAGTTTTTTTTTTAGTTAGTTTTATAAATATTTTTTGTTTTTAAATAGAATTGAGGTTTAGCTGTATAATAGTTAAGTTAGGTTAGGTTAGGTATCCGTAAGGTTAGTTATAGCACAGCTATAGTTATATAGGTTACTCTTTTTATTTCTCTAGGTAGACATCTAACTAAAGTAATTATTGTTTTTTTGATAGGTAATTAGTCGCTTTGTTCATCGTTTAGGTTGATTAAAAAAAATAGTAGCTGTATAATAGTTAGGTTAGTTAAGTGCTTTATTTCTAGGTAGTTAACCAAAATAGTTATTGTTTTTTCGATAGGTAATTAAGTCGCGTTGTTCATCGTTTAGGTCGTTAGAGTTTAGTTTTGGATTATACTTTAGGTTCTCTCTCTATCTCGATGCCCCTAGACTGTGCAATGGTACCAGGCTGCGTGTCACTCACCTTGGGCGGAATATTATTACCGCCACTATTTTAACTGGCGCTGCAAAGGGTGAAAGTGTACTCATTCCTCGGATTCCGATTATTCCAACAGACCTCCCATTTCAGTTTAAAATACTTCATTTCCTATAAGGGTTTCATTTTCTATGATCATTAATAAAGCACAAGGTCAAACTCTAAGGGTTGCTGGAGTACACTTAGAAAAGCATTGTTTTTCGCATGGCCAGCTCTATGTAGCGTGTTCCCGGGTATCCAGTGCCCAAAATTTGCATGTTTTTGCTCCCCAACGTAAAACATATAATATAGTTTACCACGCAGTTTTGGTTTAAAAACTCTAAACTCTATATATACGGGAAAACTAAGAAGCGCGATATAACCGAATTCATAACCGAATTCCACGCGGGCGAAGCCGCGGGTAAAAGCTAGTTTAACATAAATTATAATACCAAAGCTTAGTCTAGGAAATCCTAAAAATATCACGATAGTATTAAATAAAAATCTTTCTTGTCAGCTCTTATAGTAAGTAGGCTTTCTGATTCTTTACTTTTGCATAAAATAAACTTTGTTGTAATTCAGTAACAACATTTTAAATAAAACAATGTGTTTTAAGATTTATAAGAAAGTTATAAGGAATTTATAACAAATATTTAATTAAAAAATTAAAATTCTTAGCTTGAAAATCTCGTTACAGATTTAATGTTTTGCTTGTCTTTAGTAACCGTAACCGCAAGCTCGGTTACGCAAAATGTTTTAACTTTATGTTAGTCAGAATTCATAATTTTCTTAATCTTCTATAATAAAAATATATTATCTCAAAATTCTAGAACAAAATTAAAGTTAATAAATTTAATCTTAAATATGTTTTAAATAAAATGGTGAAGTCTTAAGAGGAAGCTTAGTGTAAGTAATGTGGCTAACATACAATACAACCTTCATAACTGTTATGTATTTTAGAGTATCAATGCTTATTCCGTGTTTAATTTGACTGTATGTTTTTGGGAGTTTCGTAAAAAAATGATGAGAAACGCCTATAGGAACATTCCAATGTTTGTCCGTTTCTCAAAGACGATAAATCTAATGAACCAGATAAATTAAAATTTTGGTACAAATAATTTATTTTGAAAACCATACCAGTTTGACATGGTTACTTTAGATGACATTTTGGGATTAAATGAGAATTTTGAAAAAACTTTAGTTCAACAGCAAATAATTACCTTATTTAATTAACAACCAACGACTGATGTAGATTCTGAACTGAGCATTTAAAATCTAAAGATCTACTTGTAATGATGTTTTAGATTTGATATCACTTTCATCTTCATTATCATCATTTACTCTTCATTATCATCTTCACGCCTGATTATGACACAGATTTTACACTTTAGCACTAGAAGATTCAGCAGAGGTCGGATCAATTTGAGAAACAAATACCATTATTTGATCTAATTTTTTATCCATTTAGTCATCTCCTCTCCAAAAATAAGTCCTAATTTATATAGAATATAAAATGTCCGTCTGTCACATGATTATTTTCATCGTGTAAAGAATTTAAAAAAATTGACAGAGTTGTTAATGTTAACAAGTAATAAAATATATAGTTACACATGTTGTTTTTGCGTTATTTGAGACATTATTTATAAAAAGCAGTCCTAGGTACAACGGCATTTTTTACACGCGAGTTAAACACGCGCATGCCCACCTTTTCTATTACTTGTATTTTATATGTGAATTGAATCTTAAAGCCGAAAAACGCGTAAGTGAACGTTGGTATATCATTGAGAAAACTTTTTAACTTAGATTTTCATAAATTCCTATAAATATCAGTGCTATATTAAAGTTGACAGCATATTAATAGACCTGTAATTGTATTCTAATTTTATCCGCATTTAACTGTTGATCAATTTGAAATTAACTATTCGTTTCCCATGTTTGCCACAAAGCACACATGCATTAATTGGTTGTATTTGTACGTTAATAGAAATCTAATTTACATATGCAAACTAATGAGTATATCCCGAGTGGGAAGCTAACAAGTTTGTCTAAAAAAATTTGCGAATTAGCTAGAAATTGTTCCTTTTTACTGAAATAATATTAAAAAAAAATTAAATTATTTTTCACCTCTGTAACTTCCGATCACATAAGTATTTTGTGATATGAAGTAATATATGGTTTATTATCTTCAATTATCACATATCTCCCAAGTTTCATTATAATCGGTTCAATAGTTTTTGTGGAAAAAAAAAAAAACATCTACTCATTTCCAGGATTTTGTATGAAATAGAATGTACAAAACCCAGTTAAATAGTTTTATTTGTTGACATTTAGAAAATCATAATTTAGTATCGATCATTCAATAGCAACTTTAATAAATGTGTACGAAATCGGTGTAGGGAACATGCTATGCTTATCTAACTCTTTAGTTTATTTTTGTATTATTAAATAATAATTTCTATTAAATAATATTTAAGAGAAAAATAATATCTAATAAGTTCTGATATGAAACAAAATACAAATAAAGTGACAAAAGAAAGGTTGATAAATGCAGATGTATGGCGCTTATAAAGCGTGAGGTGTGGGGCTGCTTAAGGCGAGATTTATGGTACTTGTGGTGCGTTTAGTGGGGCACTTATCTTGTGCTCGACCATTAATACTATTGTTTGAAGTTTTATCAAGATGTGTGCCGTTGAGTAAGCTAGTGCATTGTGCTAATGACCTATTTTACCTACTTACAGTGGTAACGAATTGCAAAGCTCGTCTGTTATGTTAATTTAATATTAAATAATTTTAATAACAGAATAAATAGGTATAAAAAAACAAAACTTATTAACAGTTTGAGTAAATATATTGTAATAATAAACGTATATTTAATATAATTATTTTAATATACGCACTGTCCTGCAGGCGTCTACTCCTAAGGTAAGGAACTTAGTCCCTGTATTTTATGTAACAGTCGATTGATATACGTAAATATTTCTTTTAGTGAATGTACTTATGCATACATAAAAAATGCATTAAGATACAAATAAGGTCTCGTGTAAGTTCATTAAGATACAAATAAGGTCTCGTGTAAGTTCATAATAGGTCGGGAAAAGTCTTTTCGTATTATATCTATGTAAATAAAAATAAATGTTGCTAAGCGCAAAACTCGAGAATAGTTCGACCAATTCGACTTATTTTTTTTTGTATGTCCCTTAAAGGCAACATAGACAACAGTAAAAACAATACTTTTCTTTACATAAGTTCATAATTTACGTATATCCTATTAATATTATAAATGCGAAAGTTTGTCTGGATGTTTATGACTTGACTGACTTATTCACGCAAAAACTACTAAACGGATTTAGATGAAACTTTACAGTAACATAGCTTATACATCAGAATAACACATAGACTACAATTTATAAAGATTTTGTGTAATTTGGTCATAATAAAACATAGCTTAAAAAATATTACGCGAAAACGCGTAAGTCTCACCAATTCTATGGCACTTATGACCTTCTTTTCGCGAGAATTCGATTGATCAGAATGGACCGTCAGTCAGCGCGGCGCGCAGGGCGGTGTAGAAGGGCGGTTCAAGTAATGACGCGCCATGGTCGAGCGCGCGACCAGTACGCGGGCGACACGTGAGGGCGGACATCATAGAGAGTTGTGTTTATTTTCGGACTTTTTTCTTATAGCTAATTCGATTCTCGGAGCGATTTATTAGTTTTAGTTTGTATTATGTAAATGTATGTTTCGTGGCTAATCCGCTGCGGCGTTTGTGATAAAATTTAATAAGATATAGGATACTTTTTATTAATACATACACGCGGGCGAAGCTGCGGGTGAAAACTAGTATGTAATAAAATTAAAGGAAAATCTCTTTGGTCGTGCTGTTTTTCTTTAGCTGGTTTTAATATCGATAAATACAGGGCATTAAGAAACAGAAAAATAGAAGTAAAATACACTTTCCCGCTATTTTTAATTGTTTTTCTGTCCGTCGAAATGAGTGAATCTAACGAAGAAATTTGATATATTCTGAAGTATTACCTGCAACAATTACGTGATAAAAAGGTTATGGTCAAAGGGTTGACGGTCAAGCTCCACAAACTGTAGTGAAACCCGGATTAACACGCAATAAGGTGCCTGTATAACTGTGTGTGTATAGTGGAATTGGAAGGGTATTGCTCATTATGAGCTTTTACCGCCAGGAAAATCATCGATTCGGATCTCTATTGCTAACAACAAATGAGACTCAAGTAATCATTTGAGGAAAACGGCTGGAATTGATCAACAGATAAAGAGTGGTTTTTCATCATGATAACGCCAAACCACACACATCTTTGGCTTGGTGTTTCAGAAAGCATTTAAAGCCGTCGGTTCTAGTTATTATCATAAACATCTAATACCGATCGTTGATCATGGTAGGATCCCCAGTTATCCGGTAACCCGGAGTGGAGCGAGAGGAGCGGAGAGAAGAGTTGGATCTTCTCCTACATGGAGAAGAGGCCTTTGTCCAGCAGTGGTTGTTACAGTCAGATTCAGTTTACGTCCTCAAACGCCTACGGTCGGTGACGGATGAGGCGGAACATGGGAGGGAGGTGGTGGTCGCGGTGTCGTTAGACATCGCGAACGCCTTCAACAGTCTCCCGCACGTGGTGATACGGGAGGCACTAAAATACTTCGGAGTGCCCCCGTATCTAAGGAGGCTGTTGGAGACGTACCTCTCTGATCGGAGCGTAGGCCTCGAGAACCGGTCGGGGTCCGTGGAGTGGCGGTGAGTCGGCTGCGGTGTCCCGCAGGGATCGGTTCTGGGTCCGATCCTGTAGGACATCGGGTACGACTGGGTCCTGCGAGGCCGTCTTCTCCCCGGCATGGGTGTCATCTGCTATGCGGATAACACCCTCGTTTATTCCCGGGGACGAAATTACAAGGAGGCGGCGCGGCTGGCCGAGGTCGGACTCGACCTCGTGATCAGCCGTATAGAGAGTTTAGGGCTTCGTGTCAGGATTGACAAGACCGAAGCCCTGCTCTTCCGCGGTACCGGCCGTAAGGGACCTCCACCGGGGGCTACCCTTCAGATCGGAGAGGGGAGAGTCAGGATGAGCCCCCAAATGAAATATCTCGGGCTCATCCTGGACGGTGGGTGGACCTTCGGCCCACATTTCGCGATGGTGGGACCGAAGGTCGTGAAGCGGCGAGTGCGCTGGGCAGACTCCTCCTGAACCTCGGAGGACCCAGCGCCGCCTGCAGGCAGCTGTACTCCGGAGTCTGCCGGAGTATGGCGACGTACGGTGCCCCGGTTTGGGCGGATCGCCTCACCGCGAAAAATAAAGCGGCGCTTCGTGTTGCGCAGCGAACAATCGCGGTGAGGGTGATTCGGGGGTACCGTACGGTATCGTGGGCTGCAGCTAGGGGTGTGCGATAATTATCGATAATTCGTAACTACTCGATTTTTCATTCGATAATTATCGATAAGTGTTTTGCGATAATTTTGAATCGATATATATCGATAATTTTTCATTCGATAATTATCGATAACTATCGATAAGTTTTCATTCGATAATTATCGATAACTATTGATAAGTTTTCATTCGATAATTATCGATAATTTTGTGCCATCCGATAATTATCGATAATATTGTGGTATTCGATAATAATCGATAATTGTTTTTGGATCCGATAAGTATGGATAATTATGGCACGGCGGAGGACCTTTTTTTTTTTTTTTTAGGTATTCGGATAGGGTACGGAGGATAATGTCGATATTGGACGGCGGATGACCCTTTTTTTTTAGGTATTCGTATAGGGTACGGAGTAAAATGTCCATACTGAAGGCCGGATGACCTTATTTTATTTTATTATCGATAACTATCGCCAACTATCGATAATTTTTATCCAATAATTATCGATAACTGTTCCCAACTATCGATAACTTTTTATCCGATAATTATCGATAAGTGTTCATTCGATAATTATCGATAACTATCGATAACACAATACGATAACTATCGATAATAAAATTATCGATAATTTTTTCCCATGAACACCCCTAGCTGCAGCTACTGCTCTAGCCGGCGACCCCCCGTGGGAGCTCGTGGCGGAGGTTCTTGCCGAGACCTACTCATACGTCTCGGGTAGGAGGGCTCTTGGTGAGAACCCTACGTTGGACGGGATCCTGCGGGTGCGTCGGATGGGGCAGGAAGCGCTTATGCGGAGGTGGGGGGGAGGACCTGGCGGGGCAGCCGTACGGCACACGCGTAACGGCTGCCATTCGCCTGGTCCTTGAGCGGTGGATGCGTCGAAAATGCAAGCCCCTCACCTTCCGCCTGACGCAGGTTCTCACCGGGCACGGTTGCTTTGGTGACTACCTGTGCCGGACGGCCCAGAGGGAGCCGACGACTGAATGTCACGATTGTGGCGCGGCGGTGGACTCCACCCAGCACATCCTCGAGGTGTGCCCGAGATGGGCGGCGCTGCGTCAAAGTCTGACGTCGGTCCTCGGAGGGGACTTGTCGCTCCTGAGCATTATCATCGCGATGCTCGGCGACGACGAGTCCTGGAAGGCGATGGTCTCCTTCTGCGAGACAGTAATGTCCCAGAAGGAGGCCGACGAGCGGGTGAGAGAGGAGGCCGCCGAAGTGGCCTCCATCCGCGGGCGACGAATGGGGGTGCGTAGGAGGCGCTACTTAATGCGCCTCCAGTAACGCCCCTGTGCCCGTATCGGGCCGGGATGGGAACCCGGTCCTGCTAGATACGGCGTCGTCGGGACTGTTCAGAGGTGAGCCGGACAGTCCCCATGGAGGAGAAGTCTGGCCTTTTCGCCGAGGCCAGCCTGTCGCTGGAGGGATCCTGTTGCCTGCAGATCCGGGACCCTCCAATTAAAGCGGCTGAAGGCTCCCGCAGGGGTTTAGTACGGTATTGCACTCCCAAAGTGCCGAGTCCGACATAGGTCTAGGACTGCCGACCCGGGCATCCTGGATATCATCCGTAAATGGATACCCCTGCGACAAAAAAAAAAGTCTGATTCAGTTCAGTTCAGTTCAGTTTTATTTTTAATAATATGCCCTTCATGCAAGTTTGTATAAAGATTATAGATTGACAGGCTGTTAAAAAGTCTTTGACAGTAAGATTTTTAGAGTTTCTTTCTGTATCAGCCTATGAATGTGTTGTTAGAGCTTTATTCACTGCGCTAAATTATTGCCAAGTTTCTGCGTTCAACATTGGACATCCAACGGCTGATTGGCTGATGTGGTTTGTATATAAATATTATTTGATCTCTGTCACTTAAACATCCTAACATTAATAGTTCCTAATTTTACTTTTCTTTATATGTCTCTTACATACAGATATGAGCCGGTACAATTGTTTTATATGTAGATTAGGTATACAATGAAGGAGTACGTATACTTGAATATGTAATAAGATTTTTATTGAAGGTTATAAATACAAAATCAATAAAACTCTCTCGTTCAACGTACTGTGAAATGGGAGTCATAAATAAGAGGTAGCGCTAGCAGATAAGCGTAAGGATGTATAGAGCTTATAAAGCGTATAAGGTGCGTTCCTTACGGCGAGATTTATAGCACTTGTGGGCGCTTTGTTTAGCACTTAGATCGTTGGCTAGTTTGTACTTAGTGTGTCATCATGGAGAACAATTCACGAAAAACATTTAGCGCTGTACATGTACGGATAAGTATTATAAACATGTTCGTGTTTGAGGATGACAGAATGTTGCTCTTTCACAATATAACTATTGACAATATAGACCAGGGCCAAAGCCTTTGAAAATGGTAAAAAGTGAAAAAAATAATAGTAGAATGAAACCAATTGGAAAAGGAAGAGAATATAATAAAAATTTAAGAAAAAATAATTTACGGGCGATATACATATATTCTCTTCCTTTTTCAATGGGTTTCATCCTACTATTATATTTTTTGGTTTCAAAAATTATCGACCCTGGTCTAATATGGTCATAAAATTCGGTATGTAATTACCAAAGTCGAAATTCAAAGCTAACATAGCTTCCTCAAATTCGACATAGAACCGATTTAGAGCCCAGTAGTCCAAAATAGAACCGATTTAGAGCCCGGTAGTCTGACTTAGCGCCTATATAGGCGCTAATTTTTATTCCATTTAGGTCCGATTTAAGTCGTAAAGTGGAAAAAACGGAAATTGGTGCCATTTTTGGGTGCTTAGTCGGACCTTTAACATAGGTTAACACCGATTTTGAGCCCAGAGGTCCGACATAAATCTTACCGTAGGCGGAGCTAAATTGGCTCTAAATTTCGACTCGGGTAGTTCAAAATCCGAATGAACACAAATGTCTTTCATTTCATAATACTCATGGCCTGTGTGTTAAATCACTGGGCGCAGCTAGTATCGAAACGTTTTATACAAGTATATATGTATTTTTTTGTATGGCTTTTTGATCTCATAGGTTTTGGTGAGTACAAAAAGTTGATGACACATCAAGTTATGACATGCAAAAACGACAACAGGTGAAATGTCTCTTAGTGATCGCACGGAATGGAATATAGGCGGATATGGTGTAAATATTGTTCATATCACTGACTCAACTGGCCCCTTAGCGCAGTCGGCAGTAATCCCGCTTTCTGTTACAGGTTTGTAGTTTTAATTTCCGCCACGGGTCTAGGTGTAATAAGCATATGTAATATTTATGTGCGCATTAAGTATATTTACTATAAAAATATGGATATGTATTTCAGTCGGCTGTTTCATAAAAACAGGCATTAACAGGCACCTTCGACAAAGACGACCGTGTATGTTATGTTAGACATAAAAGAATTCTTATATAAAAAAATATTACATGGTAACAGTACCTCCAGTGCGGTGGTGATGTGACCATAACTATATTTTCGGGGGTACCGTATTATCCCATATATGTAGTATAGTATACACAGTGGCGTGCATAAAGTTTTTAGGCAGGGTAGGCAGTCAAAAAAAAAATGAACAGCCACATTGCACTTACTTTCTTGCAATTTTTTCCTAATTTATTTCAATTTTGTTGGGAATAGAGGCTTTTAGATAAATTCAAGAACAGACAAGTAAATTATTGGACACGTAAAATGCATTTACACTAATAATGCAGGCGTACATATACTTATCAAACAAATCAGTTACTGGATAGATATAGTGGGCTCCTAAGGCCGGCGCTCTTATAATTTCGTTTGTGTCAAACATAGGAAATCATTGATAACACTATTAATTAGTTACGAAATTGTATGCTTAATGAAAGTACTTGATTATTTATTTAACGTCATTGTTATTTATATGTTAAATCGATATGCCTATCTTTTTTTTTAAATACATATGCAGTTTTTGCCAAAAATATGAAATTTTAAAGAAGATGCTAAATGTTTTTCGGACTGATCATGTTTTTTACAGCATTAGTGAAATTGTGAAAATCTTATATTTATTTATTTATTCATATTAACAATGGTAACAAGAAGACACTAATTAAACATTAAATGTTAAGATTCGTGAACAACGCAACGTTAAGATTGAAGATTTAAATTTCATAAAGATTTGTAAAATGATGTACATTTTGTTATATTAATAACTTAAATTGATTTTGTAATAGTCAATTGTCAACATTTGTCAAAAAAATTTAAGAAAACAGCATAAGAATATACATGTTGGTAATGTAAGCATGAGGATGCTAATTAGACACTACATGACTACATATAGAGATTGCCTGATGAAGATTTAATTATAAGATTGAAACGTCGTATGAATTTACAATTCGTATTTTGATTGGCACCTGGATGTCCACTTTCCTAATAACGTCAAAAATATACAATTTTTAATTTATCTGTAAAATCGAACGTGTTGAATTTGGATGCACTATTTACTTTCATCAAAAACACATCTCCGTTATATATTTCACAAGTAAACTTATACATCGCTAAAATATTAATATTATCACTAATAACAAGAACGCACAAACGAAAAATTCAAAGTGAATTGTCATAATATTACTCCATAGATTATACACTATTCGGATGGCGAATGCGATTATGCAACCATGTCAAAAATCATAACTATTGGTACAAACGGTATCGAATTCAAGACAATTTGATTTGACAGGTTATTCTTAGGCTGTGCCTTCTGTTATATTAAACCGACCAATGTTAAAAACACAATACTTTGTTCGTATTCCATATGATGAGCGACATTTTAAAATTGTAGGATTATACTTAATAATGTCCTACTGTCAATGCTAACATTTGTATGCGATTGTAGGCAGAAGTTATATAAGAGGGCCGTCGCGGTTGTAGATTCGCGCGAAGCGCTGATATCGCATATAATATAACGGCGGGTTTTTCAAATTGAAGCGGATTTAAATTGAATTATGGTTTATGTCTTTTTCAAAAATATGTAATGTTATATCATTTTTAGTAATATGCCAAGGTAGGCAGTGCCTTTCTGCCTATATGAAATGCACGCTACGGACTATACAGTCAGACATCATTCTTAAAATCAGTGGCCCAGTAGCCACTGACGCTTATCACTTATGGATTTCGTATACCACAAGAAAATCGAATTAATTTATTTACGTTTTATTATGATAATGACAAGTGGTGATTAAAGAACACGTAGAGTGTCTTACCGAAGTTGGGTAACTTAATCAGTCTCGAAGAAAAGGCTTTTGACCTTATTTCTTATTAGGCCTTCTAATGCATATTTACGAGTCTCAGGAGAAATATCACTTATATTGTATACTACTCTCCTTATTGTACGTATTTCTGCTTGATGTATTATTCTTGATGGGTTAACATTTTTATTTTAAAGCTTCTGTACTAAAAAAATCAGGTCTAGTTACCTAAAAATATTCAGTGCATAGAACACATAAATTGTAAGTCTAGATTAGTTGGTAAATAAGTCTAGAAGTTATGGAACTTCAAATGATACTTTACTATTGTACTTACTCGATATTAACGAAACTGATGTCTGCTAAAACTCGAATGAGTTTATGACGAGTTTCGAGAGATCGATGAGTTTGTGACATCTTAGTGATGTTTGTAATTTATATCCTTCTTTTATTCAATAAATAAATGAATATATATACCAAGATTCATAGCAATAAATGAAATAATGTTTAGATTAAATCATCCATTCATTTATTGGAATGAAGTTCCTTATCGCGCGTTGCGAAAGGGGGCTAGACGGAAAAAATTAAGACGAAAAGTTGTAACGACACTTTTCAATTTTCCAATCACAGCGTCGGTCGCCTTAGCCAATCACAGGCGAGTGACGTCATAGGCATGTCGCGTGATCGGCAATACCATATCAAAAGCAGTTATGATTTTATTTATTTGACGTCTTAAACTATATACAATTTGTTATAATATATTTTACAGTTTTGTTCTTATTTCTATTTGCCGTCGTCCTGCACAGTATTTATTCTAAGTATGCAAATATTTATATCAATATCACTGCGATGATTCCTTTTCGTTTTTAAAAAAATAAATGCCAAAATACATCTACTACATTAAATTAACATTTAATATATTTTTTATTCTATTATATATATATATATATATATATATATATATATATATATATATATATATATATATATATATATATATATATATATATATATATATATATATTTTACATTTACATTTTTATGCATGTAATTCTTCTATACACGAATATCATTAAGCTTCTAAGTGGTCGAACTGATTTTTATTAAAAAATTTTTATGTATTTTGTGTGTTTACGGAATGGTTTTAGATTTACTAGTTGCAGTGTAAACAACTTCTATCGTTTTTTAAGACATCTTTCTAAGATTCACTAACTTTTAAATTAAATACAGTAGAGTGTCGATTATCCGAACTAATTGGGGGACATGGGTGTTCGGAAAACCGGTTATTTCGGATAATCGAACTACCTATATGTATATTGATTCAGCCATACATATTTACATACAGGTAAATGAAAACCATATTTACATTTATATGTGACAATGACAAATAGGAATTAAAGAAAAATAAAATTTTAACAAAACAAAACCGACGTCAACAGGCATGATGTTATAGTATGTGACTGTGTAAACAATGCATTTCTGTAACCACGGCTAATTTGCTGTCATTTATTGAATATTTCCGTTACATATCTCCAAAGATCGTCACCAGAAAATCACTAAATTAAAAAGACACTTCAAGATGTACTTCCAAATTATCGTATACTTTTTTTCCTTATACTTTTATCCAAAAGTGTCGATATATTTCATCCGATAATTATTGATATATTTTTATACGATACATCGCAAAGTATCGATACAACGATACAATATATTATATCGATAATAATATCAATACTTTTTTTACATGAACATAAGGATGTTTCGATAGGGAGTGAGCACTCTAGCGCGGGAGTGTAGTGTGTGTATGTATGTGTGTGGTAGAGCGGGCGCGGGCGCAGTAGTTCGGATAAGCGGTCGTTGGGTTAAGCGACGTTCGGATAATCGACGCTTCACTGTATTTGTTATTTTTTTTTTAATTAAAATTTATACACGATATAATTATTTTAAAAATATACAAATAAATCTTTGGAGTCGATCTTTTGGCCTGTCTGTCAATGCCAGCAAGTCTCAACTTTCTATTATAGGAACCTCCAAACAGCTCTCTAAAATTACTTATAACGATCTTCCTGACATTATATTCAATGGCTCCGTCTTAACTTACTCCAGCGTTGTTAAAAATCTAGGTGTTATGGTTGACAGCACTCTTTGTTGGCGTCCACAAATTGCTGAGATCAGTAGAAAAACTTTTGCTACCTTCCACTCGCTTAAGAGATGGAAAAATTTTCTACCGATCAAAACTAAAATATCGGTTGTCAACAGTATAATGCTTCCTGTCTTGGACTATGCAGATGCATGCTACCCAGATCTATCGGAAGAGCTGACCAATAAACTGGACCGCCTGCAAAACCTATGCATTAGATTCATATTTGGATTAAAGAAATACGATCATGTTTCACAGTACCGCTCAATGCTCGGATGGCTCCCGATAAAGCATCGCCGTAACCTTCATGTTCTATCTCTCCTCTACTCCACTCTTTTCTGTCCTTCTACTCCACTCTACCTTAAAGAACGTTTCTCCTTTCTTGGCAACCCTTCTTTTCATCTTAACCTCCGCTCTCAAAAGGATAACAAGTTGAGCATACCAACAAGTAATTCAAATTCTTACTATAACTCTTTCTCTATAAAGGCAGTAAGACTGTGGAATGAGCTTCCAGCTGAAATTCGTCAATCTCCATCTATATCTGTCTTCAAAAACCGTGTTAAGAACTTTTACTTATCTATGATTTGAATACCTACCCTCTACTATTTATGTTTGTAACCTGTATCTACCTTATTTTATTTTTTTATGTACCGTGCATATGTATATTTTTTTTTGTATCAATTATGTCTAAAGTCGTTACATACATAACTTCGGTTATGTATGTAGTTGTATGTGTTTGTATGTATGTATATATGTATATGTATATATTTATATATTTATGTGTATATGTATGTATATGTGTATATATTGGCTGTATATGCTACATAAATTCGTACCATTAGGAATGCACAAGCCCGTTACATTAGAAGATTCTTTCTTGTGGGTAGTCTGGAAGAGATCACTATTTAGTGATAAGACCGCCCGTTGCATGCTCTGTACTAAATCAGTAAGCTTTGCGTTTTGTATAATTTTGTAATTTTTTTAAGTGTGCAATAAAGTTATTTATTATTATTATTATTATTATTAAATCTATTCAAATAAATAATTAAAAATATACAAATAATTAAAAATATACAAGTAATTAAAAATATACAAATAATCTATTCAACGTTTTTTCGCTAATGATGGCTTAGGAACAAATTGAACAATAATCGTTATTTGTCACCAGCCTTAAAGAATTTTAATAACAGTAGCAACGAACAGGCACTATCATAATCATCATTAAGTACAGCAATATGCATCGAATAATCTATGAAATGTTTAATTATAATCGTTACCTAATCTAACGAATGCAGAAAGCTTGCGCGAGTGGTTTCGCGTCGAATATAGTATGGTGTTTCCTATAGTACATACCGATGTTTGTTTGCCACCACACGTATGTCTTGCGGTTAATTAGTTAGCAGTAGACAGGCAAACACCGTGATTGCGTTATTTATGCAGTGATACGACGTGAGGGGAAAATTGATTATCACCTTAATTTGATTGAATACTGAAGACATGGATTTTTAAAATAAGGATGTATATATGTCGTAGCCATATCGTAGAATTGCCCACATCATTAAATGCTCACGAATTTCATGAAGTGGTCGCATTTGTCCAGATCATTAAGTCGTAAACATTTTACGATTTTGTCATCAACGATTGGCCATATCATGAAAATAGCGTGTCCATAAAGGTTAGGTTAGGTTAGTTTTTTTTCTCTTGGCTACCATCACATCAGCTGTTATTTGTCCACTGCTGAACGTAGCCCTCCTCCATTATCTCTTGGGGATGTTTGAAAGTACTCGCTGGTGGCTGTGGGGTAGATAGCGTGGTGTGTTTTGGCAGGATATGGTGACACTGCTGCTCATAACCATGCTGGTTGGTGTAGTGTTGTTCGCAACACTATGGCCTTAGTCGCCATTTACGGTATCTCGACAAAAAATAGCTCGAGATTATTATAATATAAAAATATAATATAAAATTGGCTTAAAATTAACTTAAAAACAGAAATTTGAAGTATAATATTCACTATAGATGATGTGCCATCATGACTAATTTACCAGTACTGGATACACACAAAACAAAGGTCCAGAACATGGCTAGCTTAGTATGGACAATACAGATATGTCCCATGAACAAATATAGAACTCATAATCGCTTGGGCAAAAATTACTTGCTGTGATCACCGTGGTAAGCCGTCGTCAATATATGCCATTCCTAACGGTTTCACCTGCGTCGATTTATTGTAATATTTCACACCCTTAAGTTCTAGTTTTTTTTTATGTTGGAGGCGGCAAACAGACAGTCGATTCACCTGGTGGTAAAGTCGACATCCATAGACACCCGCTACATCAGAGGATTAGCGGGTGCGTTGCCGGCCTTTAGGAAGGGGAGGAATGTTCCACCGGATCTGTGGAGGGAAGGGAAGGGATGGGCTAGGTAAGGGAAGGGATGGGCCACCGGACCTCTCACAAACCGAACGAAACATGATGACAGTGCCGTCATTTCACGTCGATGTTAAGTGAGAGCGAAGCAAGCCCCGGGCGCGCCAAGCCATTCAGCTTGCTAGCAGCATGGCGCTACTTCGGTAAAAGTGTGAAGATTATTGACTTTCCCTCGTAGTAAGTTTTTCTAACTAACCAGTAAATAATCGTTGAATAAAATACAAACAAGCTATACCGCTTTGTAATATTAGTAAAGACCAGAAACAGGATTCCGAGGTTCTATGTAACTAGTGTCTGACATGACCTCAAGCTGTTCCAATATAACATAACACAAACGTAGTACTTGTGAGATGAAATGTCTCTTAAAACATGTAACGAAATACGGAATATTTTGTGTATTTTATAGAAAAATATGTTTAAATACTTAACTATACTCTCGGTTTCATTAGCATTAAGAATCAATATACTTCTGATATTTTTTACAAACTCTTAAATTGTGAAATTGTTTCCGTTTCAACTAATTCAAATGTTTTAGTTTCAATTAATACTTTCACCACTGGAGAAATTACTCACACAAATGGGCACACTGAAAATCAGTAGTTGTTGTACAAAATCACAGCGCAGGCTGAGTGGACCACTTTTTGTCTCCGGTGCTGCAGTGCTAAGTTCATCTATTACCTACTGTTATTTTTCTTTTTTTTTCATCTTATTTCCTTATTTTATTACTAGTAAAATTTGTTAGACATAAACAAACATTTTATGTAGTACTAGGGAAGAACGTACATAAATATTTTTTAACAATTACTCTAAAAGTAGGTACCCGCCTCGTTGGTCGAGTGGTCGCAAGGGTTACTGCCGAACAAGGTGTCTCAGGTTTAATTCCTGGGTCGATCAATCTATTATTAAGTTTACTTTTTATTTTTCGAAAATTCTCAGTAACAGAGTGATGTTATATTTACTTTAAAACTGAAACTATAGTTAAAAAATGTCTCGAGAAGAGAAATAATAAAGGACGAAACGGAAGCTCTCAAAAAATATTATTTTTTCCTGCTTTTGTAACATTTGTTATTATTGCTCAGCCCCTATTGGTCGTCTATAGTCTTCCTCGGTAAATGGGCTATCCAACACAAAAATAATTTTTCAATTCAAACCAGTAGTTCCTGAGATTAGCGCGTTCAAACAAATAAACAAACAAACAAACTCTTCAGCTTTATAATATTGATATAGATTAAGGGGTAAAAGTATTTTCTGTCTTTCTTTCAATATTTACCACTAAGCTCCGAGTCTTAATGTGAGTGTTTTGCGTAAAACTATATTGATATCCTTACCTTAAATCTATTGGTATGCCTTTCTCTTTTGTAACTTTACAAAACACATATTTCAGATATTTCGTAGTTTTTAATTTTCTTCTATTGGACCGGCTGTTTTAAAATCATGCCTGAAAAAAGTTTTTATTTCGAGCGCTTTCTATGTTCTAATATGATACTTTTTCGTTATTTCTTGTCCGTTCTGGTTGTCCCACATTTGTTTGTTTTTGTATACATTAAAAATATTCTGCCTTTGCGAGAATTAGAGAAGTGTACAAAATTAAAGTTAGAAATAATGGAGTTTTAATGATATTTTATTTTAAATTAAATTTTTAGAGCATGTAGTAGAAGATGCTTTATTATCATCATATATATATATATATATATATATATATATATATATATATATATATACATGTGTATATAATATTATTAGGTCAAATTAAATAAAAGAGAATACGGTGAGGCAGTACAGAATTAGGTACCTACATTTAAACAATCATATATTTTTATGTTTAATATAAACTCTTTTGCAAAAAAAACGGGCACTTAAGCAAAGAACTATTTTATAGTTACTATTAGTTTGTTTGACAATTTTAGGTATTGTTATCCTCAGAATTTTATAAATTAATTAGGAAGGAATAGTTTTCATCAGTTTTATCATAACATTTTAATTAAATTATTAAGAAATAATGTTTAAGCTCAAAACACTATGATTGTACCTGCTCGCTAAATAAAAATGAAACGCGTTAATTTCTTTGTTTTTCTTGAATACATTAAAAGCAGATAAAAGTTTAGTATTGAGTGTGACCCCCTCTTGCTGAAATCACAGCTTGCATTCGTCTGGGCATGCTAGTGAGTATATCTTTTATGGTTTCTTGGGGAATACGTTCCCACTCCGCGGTAATCACATTCTTTAGCTCTCTGATGGTCTGCGGAGCCGGCTGCACTGATCTCACTCGTCGCTTCAGAACGTCCCAGACATGCTCTATGGGATTGAGGTCCGGACTTCTAGCTGGCCAGTCCAAACGACGAATTCCGACTTCTAGCATATACGCATCCACACCGCCAGACCGGTGGGCGCGAGCGTTGTCGTCCATAAAAATTGAGTTTTCGCCAAGAGCGGTTAAAGCGGGTTGTGCATAAGGAATTAGAACTTCCGTTATGTATCGGTGTCCAGTCAGTGTACCGTTTTCGATGAAGACTAACTCCGTACGATCCATAGAATTTATTCCTGCCCAAAACATAACAGAGCCCCCTCCATAAGGTGTGATTTCTTCAAAACATGCCTCTGCAAAGCGTTCTCCTCGTCTACGTAGCACTCGCCGACGTCGGTCTTCACCATGCAGAGATATCCTGGCTTCATCGGAGAACAATACCCTATCCCAGTCTTCATGAGTCCATGACACACAATTTCGAGCGAAGCTAAGCCTGGCAACTCGATGTCCACGGAGTAATTTAGGGCCGCGTGCCGGGCGATGACTGTGTATATTAGCAGCGAGAAGCCTCCTCCTGACCGTCCATAGACTAATTTGCACATTTCTTACTTCTTCGAGGGTGTTCTTGAGGTCCACATAAGAAGATTTGCGATTTCTCAACGCTTGACTAACTAGAAAACGATCATCCCGTGGTTCGGTACATGTCTTTCTGCCAGAACCAGGCTTTCTCTTGACGGAACCGGTCTCTTGATAGCGCTGCCAGGTCCTTTGAACTGTCGACCGACTCACATTTAGCCTCTGAGCCACGAAGCATTGACTGCAACCTTCTTCAAGCAGCGCAATAATTTTGCTCGCTTTTATCACTTTATCTACCATTTTCGAGATTGCTAAACAGCAATAACAATACTTTTAAATGTCAAGGACAACAGATAATTTAAAACAGATAATTTAAATAAAAATTGACAAAAAGTTAATTAGAGTCGATATTAACTATAGGGAATTCGCGCCACAAAATGTAGTTAAAAGTTATTTTCTTTGAAAACCAGGCTCAGTCAAAAATTTGAATTTGGAATGTACTCTTATAAACATTATGGCACTTTTATAACTGGCCAGTAACATGTTCAAATGATTAAAACCTTTTTGGTATTTTATTTTTTTCAGCCAGGAAGAAAATCGAAACCGCCCGTTTTTTTTTGCAAATGAGTTTATATTATAAATTATTGTTTAAATTTCGTTCTAATCAAGGAATAAAAAAAAAATAAATATACACTATGTACACTTAAATTTATATCGGAAATATAATATGGAGAATAATTGCTATCAGATATATTATATTCTTTCGTTATATTTTATAAAAAAAATATGATTAAGATTTTTAAGGAAAAAAAAACTAAACTAAAAAGCCACAATAAATAAAATTTCAAAGACGTGGTGATATAATAAACTCCTCAAAAATAATGATCAAGTATCGTGTTGAACTCGTAATATAATATCGGTATAAAATCGTAGCAAGAACATAGATTTGCACCTAATTCTCGAAAGACAACCAGAAGTCGGGTACCTGTCTACAAACTTTCCACTAACAAGAAAATCAAGGGAAATTATCAGACGTCGGCGTTTCAATTAATTTACAACTTGGTAACTCTTCACAAACACGATTATCGACTTTCTTTCATATTTCCTTAAACTTTAATAGAATGTGTTAGAAAGTGGTTCATGTGTCTGCCAGAAATAATAAGCGAGTCGATATAATAACAATTCCATATTTTTATGGTAGAACTCTTTATGGTATAGGATTTAAAAAAATCTGTCCAACTAGAATATTCTCTTACGTAAATGGAATAATTTCTCCACACTGATAAGTAGATTTGTCTTGAAGTATTTCTGTAAAAGCGTTTCATAGGATAAATAACTCCGAAATCCGCTTTCGTACTCCTTTGATTCCTATAACCAGAAATGCTACTAAGGAGCTACCGATGTTTTTCTACTGCTCTAATAATGCTCTTTTGCTAGGTATCAGGTAGTAGTGCAGGTAGGTTTCATAGGCTTTTTGATGGAAAAAAAAAACCTGTTAAACCTACCTGTTTTCCTGGGCTTAGTATTTTAAAGTAATCTTTTTGAAAATGTCTTTGGTGAAAAATATTTAATCAGCGAATACGTCAGTGTTAATTAGTAAGAAAAATATGAATTTCAAAGAGGTTTTTGATCAGCAGTGGGCGTATTTTAGGTTATTTCGAGTATAGTACAGTGCAGTATGTCGCTTTTGAAATTTCGTATCGTTGAAAGCTATCCTTATATTATGACAGGTTCGTTGAATATTTCAGTTCGTCGTTTAACTTCAACGATATACGGAGTAATTAGGATTAAACGGTCATCAACGGAGTCACGATAGAAAGCAAGTATCACTGTTATTTGTTAATTTTAATAACGATCGTTTCGCATTTAGTCTTGAAGTTTAAATTTTTAAGTTTAATAATAAAAATATATAATAATATATGTTTAAGTTTAACGAGCATACTCCATTACAGACCAATTAAATATGCGAAAACGATGTTCAGTCGAAACAACTCCAGCGAGTTCGGGGCTATTGCTGTCTATTAAAAACTCATCTTATATCTTGAAACGAGCAATTCTTGTATATATATATATATATATATAATCTGAATCTCGGAAACGGCTCCAACGATTTTCATGAAATTTAGTATGCAGGGGGTTTCGGGGGCGATAAATCGATCTAGCTAGGATTTATTTTTAGAAAATGTCATTTTATCCCTTTGTCAGGCAATTAAAAAATATCGTTAGAATACGAAGGTAAATTTCGCTGTCATTGATAGGTTTAAAATAGCTCTGATGTGAACCGGGCAGATTCAAAATAAGAAGATCCCTAGGTTCGAATCCAGATGTCTCCAGAACAATTTTTTTTTCTTTTTTTTTTAAGTTTCATCTTTTGTGAGAAAAACTATTATTGGGAGCCCTTTACTAACTGTATGACCGAGCTTTGCTCGGTATTTTATTTTTTTATTTTTTGTAATTAATGTTTTTGGAAACTATATTTATGTACATACGAATTACGAACTGATGATATATAAATAATATTTTTCGATCTTAACGAAATAATAATAACAAAATATGAACTGGTTATTTAAAAAAAAATCACGAGTACAATTAAAAACTGTTAGAATATTATTAGAATACGAAGGTAAATTTCGGCATAATCTACAAGGTTATAATAACTTAGGTGGGAAATCAGTATACCTGGGTTCGAATCCCGATGCCGCAAGTCCCATTTTTTTTGCCTTTTTTTTTAAGTTCCCTCTTTTGTAAAAAAAATAACTATTATTGAGAGCCCTGTACTACCTGGATGTCCGAGTTTTGTTCGGTATTTTTTATTTATTTATTTATTAATCGTTCTTTTTTTGGGAATTATATTTAGATACGATAGAACTGATGAAATATGAATAATATTTTTCGATCTTATCTATATAATAATATAGTATTTTGTGTCACAAGGGGATGAACGTACTATTTTTTTGACCCTCATGTGAAATTGCCGCCCGAGACGAAGGCGAGCGTAGCAAACATACGGGAATGGATGTAGTACTTTCGTCCCATGTTACACATACTTTTTTTTCCTCCCTAGGACGAAAGTTCAGGTTTTGTCCCTGTGAAGCGGGGACAGAAAATGTCACTTTTGTCCCGCTTCACAGGGACGAAAATCGAACTTTCGGCAGAGGTAGGAAAAAAAATATAAACTGGTTATTTAAATAAAAATCTCAAGAGTCATTAGAATAAGAAATTAAGTTTCGCCACCATCTTAAATTTATAATAGCTCAGGTGGGAAATCGGGCGGTCTCGAAAACGGAAGATTTTTCCTTTTTTTCAAGTTCCTTTTTTGGTGAGAAAAAATATTACTAGGATCTCTTTTTATTTTTTTTATTTAAATAACCAGTGACTATGGTTTTATTATTATATCGGTAAGATTGAAAATATTATTCATATTTTATTAGTATGTAATTTGTGTCTAAATATAGTTTAACCGAGCAAAGCTCGGTCATCCAGGTACTGGTTCTTTGTATGGATACATTGTTTCCATATAGCTACAATACGAGTACGAATTCATTTGATATTAATGACAACAAATGAAATTTAAGAAAAAAATTAGTGTTTAGTAATAAAAATCTATCATTACTATTACTACTACTACTACTTACTTTATTACTAAATCTACTATTTATCATGTTCTAATAATCAAAAAGATATACACAAGTACCTAATTATGTAATAGCAATTTAAATACAAAATATGTTTAACATGCCTATATATATAATTTTGATCATTAGTTTGAATATTGGAAAATAATTAAGATATACAAATATAAATGCAATCAAAATAGGCCTGTATAGGTACCAAATGAATCTAAATAATATTTAATGGTTCATTAAATTTTATATGTTTCGAAATTTTACAATGTTATACATATTTACAATGCAAAACTTAAATGAATTATTTACAGACAATTTTGGTATAAAGGATAGTCAAGTCTTAGGAGCGTCAATTATTAAAAACAGACAATAAGAAAAATATATATATATATATATATATATATATATATATATATATATATATATATATATATATATATATATATAATTATTTAAATCTATGAACAATCAATTGTATTAAACTGTATATATTTATTAGGTGTATATATTTCTTTATGTGTGTCTATTAAATATTTTTTTTTAAAGTTACTTCGAAAAGTATCAGTATGATACGCGATGTAAACATTAAGAACCTTCAAAGCAGCGATACATGCCGCTGTCAGATAGACCTTTTTTTTTTTTTTTAACGATGAGAAATACATTTACGCATCCCGCCGCCCAAAGGCGATGGGTATGTGGGACTCGCTGGCTGCGAAGCCAGAATATCCACTAAAACCCATCGACCGACTGCGCCGTAGTGGGGTGCCACGGGATCGCTCGCGCACACAACCGTGACGCCCCGACGCTTGGCCCGGAGGCCCCCAGCAGAGGCATGTGATTGGAGCCGCTCGACTGGTCCACTCTGCTAATTCAGAGAAGTACCAGGAGCGGCTCCACCACTGAAATCTCCGCGCCCTTTCGGCGCCACTCCCTCACCGGTTGCACCTCCTGTGCCAACACTCTCTCCGTGCTTTCGCGCCCCGCCCACAACTTGACCCCAGCTACTCCAGACGGTGAAACCCCTGAGCTGGGCCCGCACATCAGCTGGTCCAGGGGCCCAGTGGCTTGTGCGCCTCCGCGCCCAACCACTGCGCTTTCGCGCCATCGAATGGAGGGGGAGAGCGAGTCATCCCCCTCCTGCGCTTTCGCGCCCACCGCTGCTGGTTTTGGTCCACGGGGGTCCGAAGACACCGACCACTCGCGAGGCGTTCGAGTGGCTTCCCCTATCCGCCACCCGGGGACGCGCCCAGTAGGAGACCAGCAACTCCCTTGGGAACTGTCAGATCGACCTGTGATTGGGCTATCAAGAAGAAAATCGCTGCCGAATCGATTACAACCCGTGATGGTTGAATGGTGGATTTTTTTTCCGTGTTTCCATTGTATCACGGCATCTTTTTAATCAAAACTTTCGTTTTTATGAATAATTGAATAAAAAAATAAAATAAAATAATAACGTAAGAAATTCGTCGTTGGGAGCTCATTTCACACATGATATACATTTTTACGTCATCATGCAGATGTTTCTAAGCTATGTTTGTGCATTTTATAATGATGCCAAATAATTCCGGTGATAATGGAAAAGGAAAAAAAACAGAAGGAATAACAGAAGAGAAAGGAGGAACTACTCAAGTTGACCTACAAATGAATGACTTTTGATTTATATCATGACAAGATCTTTCAACCAACAAAGCAAACTAAACGAAAGAAGGTAATATACTAAGTTATGCAATTTAAGCATCTAGGTTTTCCTTGCGGTTTTACCCGGGTTGATATATAGTTTTAAATGGTAGATTTATGAGTAGCTATTGTTATGTATTGAGTTTTTAAAACTTATGTTTATTTTGAATAATGAAGTTTTTAATAATGAAAGAATTACGAGTAAAAAAATTGACAAAAAAAATTCGGAGCATATAACAAAAATAAATTAAGTTCATCCAATTTTGATGAAGTTTCATACAATTTTTTTAGTTAAGGCTTTGTAAATCACATTAAAGACGAAGCATTTAATCACGTGTATCAAATGCACGTACATTATAATATTCAAATATTTTTATTATTTGTGATTTTTTGTGTTTTAATCTATGTATTCCAAAGTGTTATGTACACTTGTAAATGACATGCATAAATACATTATTATTATATATTTTTTGATTTTTTGAATTTTTTTATAATGTATGTTGTAAGTGTGCTTTTCAAATAAATAAATAAATAAAGCCTTTTTTTTTATACATAAGCTTAATAACCAAACTTCATAGCTAAAAATCACCTGTTGGTTGGCGAAGCAACAGGGTAGATTAAGCTCCAATCTTTTTTCTATATAAGAAAAGTACATGGCACAGCGATTGCAGCCTGATTCAATTCAGTTCATATTTAACACTTTAAAGTGACAATGCTACTAGACAAAGTTTTACTCTATTTTACATTCTCAAAGCAAATAATTCCAAAAATGTACTGTCATGTATGTGTAAAAATGTTTGTACACTGGGTCGTAGGCACTTTCCGCCGACGAAATCGATAAAGTAGTCAAAAAATTCTCCCAAAACCTTGGATCTGACGAAGCGGAGGTGCAAGATGCCTTCTGCTCAAGCAGCTTCGCTAGAACAGAAGGCTCTTTCCAAAACTGCAGGCAGCTGTAGGTACTCCGGAGTCTGCCGGAGTATGGCGACGTACGGTGCCCCGGTTTGGGTGGATCGCCTCACCGCGAAAAATAAGGCGGCGCTGCGCGCTGCGCAGCGAACAATCGCGGTGAGGGTGATTCGGGGGTACCGTACGGTATCGTGGGCTGCAGCTACTGCTCTAGCCGGCGACCCCCCGTGGGAGCTCGTGGCGGAGGTTCTTGCCGAGACCTACTCATACGTCTCGGGTAGGAGGGCTCTTGGTGAGAACCCCACGTTGGACGGGATCCTACGTGTGCGTCGGATAGGGCAGGAAGCGCTAATGCGGAGGTGGGGGGAGGACCTGGCGGTGCAGCCATATGGCACACGCGTAACGGCTGCCATTCGCCCGGTCCTTGAGCGGTGGATGCGTCGAAAACGCAAGCCCCTCACCTTCCGTCTGACACAGATTCTCACCGGGCACGGTTGCTTTGGTGACTACCTGTGTCGGACGGCCCAAAGGGCGCCGACGACTGAGTGTCACGATTGTGGCGCAGCGGTGGACTCTGCCCAGCACACCCTCGAGGTGTGCCCGAGATGGGCGGTGCTGCGTCAAGGTCTGACTTCGGTCATCGGAGGGGACTTGTCGCTCCCGAGCGTCATCACCGCGATGCCCGGCGACGACGAGTCCTGGAAGGCGATGGTCTCCTTCTGCGAGACAGTAATGTCCCAGAAGGAGGCCGACGAGCGGATGAGAGAGGAGGCCGCCGACGTGGCCTCCATCCGCGGGCGACGAATGGGGGTGCGTAGGAGGCGCTACTTAATGCGCCTCCTGTAACGCCCTTGTGCCCGTGTCGGGCCGGGATGGGAACCCGGTCCTGCTAGACACGGCGTCGTCGGGACTGTTCAGAGGTTAGCCGGACAGTCCCCATGGAGGAGAAGTCTGGCCTTTTCGCCAAGGCCAGCCTGTCGCTGGAGGGATCCTGTTGCCTGCAGATCCGGGACCCTCCAATTAAAGCGGCTGAAGGCTCCCGCAGGGGTTTAGTACGGTATTGCACTCCCAAAGTGCCGAGTCCGACATAGGTCTAGGACTGCCGACCCGGGCATCCTGGATATCATCCGTAAATGGATTCCCCTGCGTAAAAAAAAAAAAAAAAAAAAAGGCTCTTTCCAAAAAATCATCATTACATCAGCCGTTGAATGTTCACTGTTGAATGTAGTCTTTCCCCGTTATCTCTGGGGGTTCGCTAATGTCGTTTTTACTTACCACCAGGTGAATCGACTGTCCGTTTTCCCCCTCTAATAAAAAAAAATCAAATAAAAAAAAAAGATATTTATTTGATAAAAAAGATAATGTACATATTTACATATATCCTTTCTCTTCATTTAACTTATGCCCATAATTCCGTTACTTAAAGTCAACTGATTCAGCTTCACTTGCATTTTACTATTTCATGGAGTACCTTCAAAATAATCAAATTTTCTGTCTATTTAGAAAAGAGCGCGTTTAAGTAAACAAATAAACCACTTCATTCATTTGTTAAGTTTTGTACTCGTTTTACTAATTCACTAAAATAAGAATTAGATATAAAGAAAATTAAGAAAATTTTTATTAAGATAAACGATTTTAGATAACGTATTTACATAATTGTGGCCTATTATTATTGATAAACACTATAGTATGCAATAATAAGCCAGTAGTGGTATTCAACGAATTCTATATACAATGGGAGTTTTACCACAAAATGTATCACATTTAATTTTGCAGCAAGAGTTCTCTGGCTTTGTGAAATCACCCCGGTAAGTCAGTTTTGTATCTACGTCGGGTATCCTGACGGTCCGTTAACGAACCGTGAAAACTGAAAGCGTTTGATAATTAACTAGTTACTAGAACATAATAGCCGCCGTATTGCTAACGAGAGTTATGTAGATAACATTGTCTTGGTTCAAAGCGAAATTTAAATGTATTTGCTAATTCATTGCGATAGGTCCGACGGGAAGGTCGGAGAAGGACGACTTGCGCATAGATATCTTCTACAAGAATATTATTATAAGAGATGATTTTTGTGTACGAAGTATTTAGCTCCCATGTACTATGGGAAATTGCTGTAAATGCATTTTTATCTACATTACTTTTTAAGTTTTAATGATGTGTTATGATAAAATAGTGGTTGTATTTAGAAAGTTGATTTTTCTAGATTCTTAAATAATAATTTTTGATATGCTTCATCTATTCTATTTAAGAAAATTCTATTAAGGCCAGTATATCCCAAATCACCTGTTTTTGATAGAGTTTTAAACATAGTAATATTCATTTTTTTGATCCGTTAAAAATATATGTTATAGTTTAACAAACGTTCTTGATTATTCAACGGTTCAAAACACGATAATTGTAACTTGACTCGATAAAAAAAAAACATAAAGAAAGGATGTTTTTGATTATTTTTCGAGTTTTATTCTAAGAATATCAGATTTTAAGTTACAATATTCACATGTAAAAATAGGTAATAACTTTTAGTAGAACATTATTTTAACGGTTACTTTTTTAAATAAATGTTTCTATTTTTTTTAAATATTAAATTTTATAAGAAAACGGCCCACGCGCCTCGCTTTAGTTGCCTGCAGCGGCTTGTCACTTCTTACCCCTTCTACTTTCTTATAAAATACCTAATAATACCGTTCACCACAACAACAAACATAAAAATTTAAATTTAAATCAAATGGTAATCGTGGTATCACTGATTGAAATAACAACATAACAACATTAAAGAATTTTTTATAACTTTGAAATTCAAATACTTTTGCTCAAATAACACGTAGAATTTATTTAAGTTATAATTATATTCAAGACCATTCAAGGCTAATTATATAAGAACTTCCAAATTTGTATAAATTATTTTACCAATATAGTATTCGTACCTATTCACCCCGTTTTACGGAAATTATTTCTTCCTCGACAAATTAGGTTGGTAATATTGGGGTATTACTTGTCGTATATGAATCGTATCTCTTTAGTGCAATTTTCAGTAAGTGCCAAGCCGCTGGTTGCCTGCGAGGCGTCATCGAAGTAGGACCTGTATCTCTGCTGTCTGGCGGCGTCCCCCCCCCCTCTAAAGATTGGATTTTTTTTTAATAACAAAAATACCCACGGGCTTATATTTGCCCGTGCCTTTTTTTAATTAAATGTATAAGATTGTTAATATAGTTTCATGCGTACTATTTTAGACTTACATTAGCTAGACTTATTGTCAGGATCTCTATGACGCGAGTCCGTATACTGACCATTATTTATTTATTATTATTATAATTTTTTTTTAATACATATAATCATATTTACATACATGTTAAGTATGGAACCATACTATGAATCTTACGGTACCCTACAAGAATTGGCAAGCAAGCATTTAGGATGTTTGTTTCAAAACGAAGGAAAGCCGATGCAGCCCATGTCGCAACGTCCGCTACGAGCGTCAGCTACGAGTCGCCGACACAGCGATTTCATCATTAGCCTAAATTAATTTTCATAATTAATTTTAAATAAAATATTGTCATTCCTAATTCCAACTTCGAATAGGTTTCACATATTTAATTGTAATTTTTTATTAATTAATTAAAGTAGTTTTTAAGTAAATTTGGTTTTTTTTCGATCCATCGGCTGCAGTAAACGTAATTGGCGCAGTCGGTAGGATAATTCGAAGCAGTTGCGATACGTAAAGATCCAAAAATCGGTTCCAGGCGCATCATCTCCAGCTGCTTACACTATCAAGTGTTTTATCGATTATCCGAATCTACGTACGCTGCCGAGGACGCACTTAGCAATCAGTGCAAAGAAAAGCCAAAAAGGACACATGTAAGTACTTTGAATATTTTCTTAGTGTTGCCAATCCTTTTTCCTCCATTTTCCACCAACGAAAAGTAGGAAAAGGATCTGTCACTCATCGACAGATTTATAGAAATAGTGTTATAGATAATTTTAGAAATTTAGACGAGTCAAACTTCGATTCAAATAATTTTAATTTATTAAATTTGAATAGCAACTTTGATAATTCTAATTTAAGTATAAAAAATAATTTAAGTGAATTGACGATGGACCCAGATACCATTTATAAGGCCCTCCGCCCAGTTCCTGAGTTTGACGGGAACCCTAATATTCTTACTAGATTTATACGAATTTGTGATCAGATAGTCTTAAGTTACATTAAAAGTGAAGCCGAAAATGAATTGACTAACTTATGTTTGATTAACGGAATATTAAATAAGATTACTGGTGCTGCAGCTAGGACGATAAACTCCAACGGTATTCCCGATAGGTGGCTAGGCATTAGAAACGCGTTAATAAATAATTTTGCAGACCAGAGGGATGAGACCGCCCTCTATAATGATCTCTCATTAATAACGCAAGGCAATGATAGCCGACAGAAATTAGCACCGCGCTATACACAGGACACAGTTCTCGCAGACCTCCCCATTCATATATACAAATCTAAAAAGAAAGGACCCATAGCCAAGTCCCGACTTAAGCGTGTACCTAAGACATAGTCTATTTTAAAACGAAACTAGACAATATTACATTACCTATATTCGAACTCCAAATATAAGGCTACTTAAATTCTTATATATTTCTATTTTTTATACTTATACCTCTGAACTAAAATGCTTAAAACCTAACCATGTTAAAAGATTATATTATTTGACGGACTATGTAGTATCTTTTATTAAAAGTATAACTGGTAACTTAGACTATTCTGATGCTGAAAAATATAACAAAGCTATTAAAATAAAATAAAAATGTTATCTGAGCTCAACGATCATATTAGCCTTAATAATGCATGGGCGGCTCAATACATTTAAATTATAAGTAATATAATAGTAATTATAAGTAAATAATATAATTAAATTCGCTAAATTTATATTATATATACTATATACTTAGAAATAAATAGAATAGAGAATATCTTAGCATTTATTTGTGCATCGAGCACTCATCATAAGCATAGATAGCTTAGAAAATATGATATATAGACTTAGTAACATTTATAGTAATAATTAAATATTAGATGCTGATCTTAGAAATTATTATAATGTAATTAAACCTGGTAATTATTTCAATAAAAACGTATTATAGTAATTTTAAAAATCCCTATTATATCTATCGATACTTTCAAATTGCAACGCCTTTCCGTTGTCCCTAACAAATTACAACAGATCCTTATACCTCCTTATCCTCTTATGGCAACCGATAGAAAATTGTTCATGTACATGGAGGCTGAATGCCCGAAGTCTGATAACTACCGTCTCTGCGGGGAAACTATCAATCACCAGCCACGAAAATAGCCTGATTGCATGCAGTGTTCTCTACGGACGAAGACCATCACCATTATTAATATCAATGACGAAATCAAAGGACAACCGCTGAAGATCACTGAAACCTCTAACAATTATTCATCGATAGAAAACGACAAGATACCTCACATAACCCTCAACACAGTAAATCTTAAAAATTTGCAACATCTAGAAGATAAAATAATTGTTCAAAATCCAATCAAGTTGAATCACGTAGATACAACATTATATCATACAACGATACCGCTGTATGGGATTATAATAGGCACTGTCTCATTCATCTTAATCTTTGTCATTCGAGGTCACCTGAGACCAAGAACTAAAGTCACTATGCCAGAGGAAGAATCAAGAAAGGACAAGGAGCAAATGTATGCAGTGCCTAGCGGATCCAGTAACCAGGAGTCTGTGCCAGCAACATTTTCGTTAAAAGTCCTCAAATAGTTGCTGCTCTGGGGGTGGAGGTGTTAAGTATGGAACTATACTATGAATCTTACGGTACCCTACAAGAATTGGCAAGCAAGCATTTAGGATGTTTGTTTCAAAACGAAGGAAAGCCGATGCAGCCCATGTCGCAACGTCCGCTACGAGCGTCAGCTACGAGTCGCCGACACAGCGATTTCATCATTAGCCTAAATTAATTTTCATAATTAATTTTAAATAAAATATTGTCATTCCTAATTCCAACTTCGAATAGGTTTCACATATTTAATTGTAATTTTTTATTAATTAATTAAAGTAGTTTTTAAGTAAATTTGGTTTTTTTTCGATCCATCGGCTGCAGTAAACGTAATTTACATAATATAATCATTTTTAATAAACATAAACTTTATTTACAAATATAATTTACATATACAAATATACACACATACATATATATACATATACATATACACACACACACACACACATATATATTATATATATAATTTTATTTTGTCTTTTTTTTTCTTACATCTATTTACATCATGTTTCTTATTTTCTATGTACATGCGTTTATTCCTTGATCTAATATAATCTAATATTTCATTGCTTGTTAGTACATACATACCAGCCACCACATTTTTACGGCTTGTCTACATTTACATTTGGGCTCTTTATTTTTGTATTATTTATTGGAGACTCTGCCGCAGCCATCCCCCGAGGGAAACTGTTCGAGCACATCCTCAATGACGGCGGTGTCTCTTTTATGTATAGCCATCTTGAGGGTGTGCTCGAGTATTTCCTTTGTTGTGGCCTCCACCGAGGCCGACAAAACGACCGATTGCATCACCACCGTCGTCGGTGTAGTAGACACAGGTCTTTGTGTGCCTGGTCACCGCGACCACAGCATGCGGAACACTGTCATGAATCCGCAGCCTCCTAGTCTTTGTCTGGACGATGATGACTGCCTCGCGTGTCTGTCCCTGTGCCTCGTGGATAGTCATGACGCTCGATCCCTGTCCGGTGCCGTATCCCTTGTCTATCAACGTCTTCTTTTCCTCTTGTGTGAAAACCGATGTATAGGGTCCGGTCTTGTCTCTTAGAAATTCGAGCGCCAGTGAACCTCTCTATCCTTAGAGAATGGATAGTGTGGTTTGAGAAATAGATTGGATAATTTTATTTAGTACTAGCTGTGCCCCGCGGTTTCACCCGCGTTAATTTGAGGGAAAAACGTACTTAAATATTTTCGCCTCGTTGGTCCAGTGGTACCAAGCGTTACTGCCGAGCAAGGGGTCTCAGGTTTGATTCTTGGGTCGTTCAACATATTACTGAGTTTTTTTTTCGAAAATTTACAGTAAAAGAGTGATGTTATATTTACTTTAAAAGTGGAACTATAATTAAAAAATGTCTTGAGAAGAGAAATAATAAAGGACGCAACGGAAGCTCTCAAAAAATATTATTTTTTCCCGTTTTTGTAACATTTCTTATTATTACTCAGCCCCTATTAGTCGTAGCGTGATGTTATATAGCTTAAATTCTTCCTCAGTAAATGGACTATCCAACGCAAAAAGAATTTTTAAATTTGAACCAGTGGTTCATGAGATTAGCGCGTTCAAACAAACAAACTCTTCAGTTTTATCTATTAGTATAGATTATTATTGATTATTTTATTAGATTAGTTTAGTTAGTACTCTAACAACGTTGGAAGTGTTTTTACTGTATAGCAGTGTAGTGTAGATATAAAATGGGGAATAAAACTAGAAATAAAAAGAAAATATCTAGACGTGAACTACGTAAGCTTAGAAAAGCGATCAGATAAGTACTCGTAAGTTTAATGAACACTCAATCTATTTTTAGCTAGAATATAATGATTGTCATCGATATCTTAGACCGATATATTAGCATATCCAAAATTTCAATAAGGTATATTAGTATTTTCACCTAACAGCGGCTAGCTAGCAGCTAGCGGCAATTGAAGATTCTTCGACGGTCAGCGAATGGCGATGGGTCCCAACCAGGCTAAACGTAGCCGACGACGCGGCGCGGGACGTACCAGCGGGATTCAGCAGTGGTCACAGATAGTACATAGGTCCTGAATTTCCTTATCATCCGGAGTCCACCTGGCCCACGGAAACGTCCGCCTTGTCGTCGTCAACCGAACCTACAGGCGAAGAAAGGACTCATCACGTCACCGATTGTAAACAGCCGCGACTCAAAGAAGGGTTACCAGACTGCACACGGTACTCCAGCTGGAACAGACTCCGCTACACGACGGCTCGAGTGCTACAGTTTATAGAACTCTGTCGAGCCAATACACAACGAGTCAACTATAAAAGGACTAAGAAAAGCGCGTTAAAAGACCCAGACTGGAAAAGGACGAACAAGAAGCTGAAAACACGCCAGAAAATAAGAGTAGAGCTCGAAGAAACTTTGGAGGTTCGTCCGGTCTCCGCGGAACTTATCAGGAAAGCTGAAGACCTATTCATGAGAACAGTCCAAGAAGAATCTTTCCCAAATGAAGTAGAAAGCATTAAAGACGGGAAGTCGTTTACCCGAAACAGTCGCCTCAAGCAGCTGAGCATCGAGTGTGCAGAGAGAGCCCTCCGAGTCCGTAGTCGTATTAACGCCGCGGAGCAACTATCAACGCCATCTAAAAACCCGATGATACTAGATAGAAATCATCACACAGTGAAGTTGTGGATCATAGCGATGCATAGAACGAGGCATCACACGGGAGTCGAGGCGACTGTGAACGAATGTCGACAGCACTACTGGATACTACGCCTGCGGCCCGTCACAAGAACGCTCTTTCCACAGTGTCTACACTGCCGGATTAGGGCAGCGATCCCGCCACACCCGAGAACAGGAGACCTACCTGCGTGTCGCCTAGCTCACCATCAGCGACCCTTCACATACACAGGAGTGGACTACTTCAGACCATTAACAGTCACCGTGGGACGCAGCCAACAGAAACGTTACGTGGCAGTATTCACGTGCCTCACTGTAAGAACGATCCACCTAGAGATAGCGACGTCACTGAGCACAGACTCAGTGATAATGAATTTAAGAAGAATGAAAGCTCGACGAGGACAACCTGCTCAAATCTGGTCCGACAATGGGACTAACCTGCGAGGTGCCGACAACGAATTGAGACAGGCAATGGACAGAGCGACGTCCTCACCTTCGTCGCTGGGTCAACAGGCGGCATAGGGTCCTTACGTTTCGGCTGTCGCCGGTGCTTACCGGGCACGGTTGCTTCGGTAAGTACCTGCACCAAATCGCTAGGCGAGAAGCCACCCCTGATTTTGCCACGAGTGTAGCGCGCCAATCGACTCGGCGCGTCACACCCTGGAGGAATGCGCCGCTTGGGAGCCCCAGCGCAGGGCCCTGGTGGCAGTAATAGGTGGAACATAAACATTTAATACCTAAGAGAAGAAATAAAGTTTAAATCTACTTCTCTTAGGTATTAAATGTTGTAAAGTGTATTAATTAACAAAAAAAAAAAATTACTGATAATTAATATAAATTAAAATATTAATAGTAATTTTTTTTTTTAGCTATAAACCCATAAAAAATTAAATAATGGTTTTTATCTACTTCTCTTAGGTATTAAATGTTTATGTTGCATTTTATACTGTGCCTTCAGGATCGAAAACAAAACTGAATTATGAAATAACCTAAAGTAAAAAAAAAAAAACCTAGTAAGTTACTGTAAAATTATATATTTAATTATTTCCGTGCGCCGTCGCCGCGCGCGGGGTCATCGAGAGTTCATTTGATCGGAGACTTCGCGTAACTAGTCGCGCGGGGAGGGAGGTAGCGCTGAATACCTACAACGCTCGAATATACTGGCCTTAAATCCTAATTGTATTAATAGATTAAAACAGGTAATTACTTTTTAGATCAATTTAGGATATAAGCTGTTTGACTGAATTAATAGTATACAAAAGTAATGTATGAGTTCTTATAAAAATATATTTAAATGTCAGTGTTACAATAGATGTAGTTGTAACTCCTGTGAACTTTTTGTTAATTTTAATAACAAATTGTAGTTGAGTACGAGTATTTCGATTTTTGATTAATACGTGAGTATAGTTTGGAAAACTAATATATTGACGGTCAGAGTTTCAGAGTATTGGGAATACATGCTGGCGATGTTTAAAATAAAAACTACGTTGTTACGTTTACGACACACATACGAGCGGTTTTTGTGCTCGTTTCGAGTTCGGCAGTTTGGACAAATTGAACATGTTTCTCTGATTGGTTTTACGAATTTTGACATTTTAGTTAAAACGATAAATTATTCGATATAGTAAACATAATTATTATGGTTGAATTTTATATTAAGTATCTTTCATGTGATTGTGGATTATATTTACAGTGAATCGAGTTTTGACAATTCAAAGACAACACAATAGAAATCAATGGAAAATGTTAGAGGAGGCATTTGCCAACAGGCACACTGAGTTTATAGATATACTGTAATTTTTTTAAATTACAAACATCATCACATATAACGTCTTTTATACCAACATTCTGGAAAATGAAGATTATTATCATTATTGAGTTATAGTTATTAGAAGCTAATGATTAAATTAGAGACTCTATCTGATGGATTTTATTACAATGAAAGAAATAAACTGAATTTAAGCAGGCTGTAAATGCCTCCCTGATGAGCAAAAACCTTTCCTCCTATATAAGAAAAGAGTTAGAGCTTAATCCAACTACTGCTCCACTGCGGGTTGGCGAATAATTTCCCTACCTCCCGGACTCTTCGGACTATCCTCGGCGACTGTTTTTGTTAGTTTCGTTTCTTTAATCAAAGTAGAAATTGATGGAAGACTAATGACCATTATTAGATATTTCTGATACCATCTGAGATTTGGCTCTACGTGGTTTACAAATGACGCTGACCTTGTCATAATAGATTCTTCTGAATCTGAATTATATTAACGAAAATTTTCGTTCAGACATTAAATTTTTTATTTGTCCTTCACTAAAGATTACACTACAAAAATTAAATATTAAAAATTAAATATAAATAAATGAAATAAGTGATAAGAAGTATTTAAAAGCAATAAATACCGATAAGGATCATTATAATTTTTTAAAGTTCGCAAAGTGGTGCGTATTTCACTCGAAACTTTTAATATTGAGATGTTTTAAAATAAGTACAACGGGTTGTCGGTGACACAGTTTATTCACGACTGAAGCATAGATAATAGTACGATACATTTTATATACTAGGACTGATGCGTCCTCGAGCGCGACCACAGACACCGTATATATTACACCTCCACCCTTATTAAAGACATACATTTAAATAAATAAAAATAATTTATACAAACCCAATATTTACATAACGTAAATTACATAACAGTCATAAATGTTACCTACAATAGTCTAGTTTAATACAAGAAATAACTTATTTAAATACTAAAACACTAATTATCATTATAATAATATTTAAACAACAACAAAAAATACAGATGTATATAGATATTATTTCATCCGACATTTACGTATGGGACGAGACCGGGGCGGTTCAATGGGAGGTGAGGGTTGCTGTATGTCGGTTGGAATTGATTCCACGCATTCTTCAATTTGCTCACGTTCACGAGTCGGACTGTGTGCCACTGCGCATGCATCGCCCCGGGAGTCGTTCGTGTCATGCACTTCGGGCTCGGTGCTCATCGCGCTCGTCTCCACACGGGCACTCGCTGGGCTAGAAGGACAGATTAGTGAACTCCGCTTACGTTGTTTCAGTTGGTCAATATGTCTATGCGTTTCGCGTCCTACAGCATCTACCACCTTATAATCTGTTGTCCCCATCTTATCCACTACCTTCCCCGACACCCATTTATCGTTTCCCCTATACTGACGTAGCCATATATCGTCCCCTGGGTACAATTGGCGTGACTCATGAGTACAGTATTTTTGTTGATGTTCTTGAGCGTTTGTAACTTTAAGCTCCCTATTAGGCCTCATCGCGTCAAATTTCGTACGTAACCGGCGACCAAACATAAGTGACGCTGGCGTTTCGCCCGTTGTACAATGTTCCGTATTCCTATAATAAAGTAAAAAGCTATTTAAAAATAAATTAACATCTAAATTTTGCCTTATAGCTTTCTTAATGGTCCTTTTAATTGTATGGACGGCATTTTCTGCCGCGCCATTCGATGCCGGATGATATGGTGCCGAAAACAAATGTTGAATACCATTCGTATTGACAAATTTTAAAAATTCATTACTAGAGAAAGGTGGACCGTTATCCGATACTATTTGTTTAGGTAACCCGAAACGAGCAAAAATTCCACTCAATACATTAATTGCGTGGCTAGCTGCTGTGCTAGGTACCTGACAAACTTCTATCCATTTAGTTCTCGCATCCACCAACACTAAATACATTCGACCCGCAAGAGGACCCAGGAAGTCCAGGTGTACGCGAGCCCACGGTTTATCCGGCCATGGCCATGGGCATGGCATATGCCGCGGTGGCATTTCACTCTCCGCGACACACACCCTACAGTCGCGGCACGTTTTCTCGATTGCTTCGTCAATGCCCGGCCACCATACGTAGCTCCTAGCGAAAGATTTCGTCTTAACTATCCCCATATGAGCCTCATGCAAGTCAGTTAAAACTTTATCCCTGCAGGTTTCCGGTATTACTATTCTGGGGCCCCACATCACGCAACCTAACTCCTCATACAACTCTTTTCTACGATTAAAGTAGGGGTTGAGAGGCAACATGTCATTATGTGATGGCCACTCGTCGCGAATATAAGTGAGAACTCGACCCAGTAATGGGTCCCGGCTAGTCTGTTTTTTAATCTCATTATAATCTAATAATAAAGCGTTATGTGCAAAGTGTAAATGAGATTGTTCCGGAATTTTAGAGATATTTTTATCTTTAAAGCTTGCTGGCAATCGAGATAAGCCATCGGCACCATTTTGTTTGGATGTAACATACTCAATCTCATAGGTATATGCCGATAATTTAATAGCCCACCGCTGTAAACGACTTGCGGCCATCGACGGAATACCTTGTTTCGGCCCAAATATACTTACCAAAGGTTTATGGTCGGTACGCAATGTAAAGCGCCTGCCGTACACTATACTGATGCAATTTTTCAAAGCAAAATACTATTGCTAAAGCCTCCCGCTCAATTTGAGAGTAGTGTTTCTCGGCAGCTGTTAGCGCTCGCGATACGTACACGACCGGCCGCTCCCGCGCCGACTCGCCCGCGCGGGCGCCTCGCTTGTCAGTTTGCGTGAGTACGCCGCCTATACCTCGCGCGCTCGCGTCGCATGTTAAAAATAAAGGCGCTTCCGGATCGTAGTGCGCTAGAACATCCGCACTTACTAAAATTGATTTGATGGTCCGGAATGCTATTTCACACTCATCATTCCACATCCAATTTACTCCTTTCCTTAATAAGTTGTACAGTGGTGCTAATATAGTACTTAAATTTTTAACAAATTTTGCGTAAAAATTAATAGTGCCTAGAAAAGCTCTTAAGTCTGTAATATTAACCGGGCGAGGTATATTTACTATTCCCTCAACCCTTTCCGGGTCCACTTTAATACCCTCGGCAGAAATAATAAATCCTAGATATTTAACCTCACTTGTCATAAATAGGCATTTACTTTTTTTTAGTTTCATTCCGTTATTTCGTAACCGCTCTAAAACACGTTTTAAAGTAATTAAATGTTCGCGAGTATTAGGAGAACCGATTATTATATCGTCAATAAAAACTTCTACGCCAGGAATACCGTTCAAAAGATTAGTCATAATTCGCTGAAAAATTCCCGGACTCGAGGACAATCCATATACTAATCGTTTGTATTTGAAGAGTCCTTTGTGAGTGTTGATCACCGTCAAATTATCGGGGTCATGTAACTCGATCTGATTATAAGCTTGTGAAAGGTCAATTTTTGTAAATATTTTTGCACCATTTAATTTCACAAGCAAGTCATTTATTCGCGGTAACGGATATTTATCAACCAACAGAAACGGATTTAAAGTAATTTTATAATCAGCACATATACGGAGTCCACCATCCGCCTTACGTACCGGTACCAGCGGAGTAGCCCAGTCCGCGCTGTCGACGGGCTCGATGATTCCCGCACGCAGCATGCCAGCCAGCTCCGCCTCGACACGCTCGCGCAGCGCATACGGCACAGGCCGCGCGCGGCAGAATACGGGCGTCGCCCCCTCGCGCACCCGCAGCTGAGCCTTACCGCCCGTGAACCGTCCCAGTCCCTCCGAGAATAACTCCTTAAATCTGTCGAGTAATACATTAATAGAGTAATTAAAAGTATTATTATCCCCGTTGACGACATTCATATTTTCTGTGCTGATATAATGGTATTTTTATGTTAAATTCCGAAAGCCACTGTCTTCCTAATAAAGAAGTGGTACCACCCTCAATAACAAACAATTCCACAAATTTACTTATATCTTTATATTTGACGAGTGGCTTGATCACCCCTAGGGGTCTAATCGTAGAACCATCATAAAATTTAAATACCATTTGCGATTTTTGCAAATACCTACATTTAAAAAATTTATCATAAGTACTTTTACTAATACATGATACTAATGATCCAGTATCTATTTCCATGGGTAAAACGATACCATCAATACATAATTTTAAACTAACCGGCTTATAACTGTTTAGACTAAGTTGATGTAATTCTTCTACGACCGGTTCGATCTCGTTGTCCGATAAAGCTCTGTCGTCCGCGAAGCGAGCCACCATGCTATTGGTTGGAAGCCCTTCTCGCCGAGAAATGCCGCCTGACCGTACAGAGCATACACGACGTAAATGTCCCCTCTGTCCACATCTACTACAGATGAACCGGTTGTACCGACATCCATCACTTTTATGATCCGTAGATCCACAAGCCGCACAATTACTGTTTATTCCTTTATCTCGTCGTCCGCGCACCGCCGCCGAGCCCCGTAGGCCGCCCCGGCCACGCCCGCCACGGCTGTTCTGCATGGCCACCTGTACCACATGCATGGAGTCCGCCACGCCCTCGCTGCTCACACCGCTACCACCGCTTGTCTGCTCCACTGCTGCTGCATCTCTTTCCGCCGCTTCCATGGCTGAGGAAATTTTTACTGCTTTCGCGTATTGTAAGCTATCTTCAGCGAATAAACGCTGTCTAATAGCTTCGCTTCGTAGACCGCAAACCAGTTGATCCCGCATATTCTCTTCCAATACCATTCCAAAATCACAAAATCTTGCCATTTTTTTTAGTTCAGAAATATATTGCAAAACTGATTCACCCGCATTTTGTCTTCTTTGACGGAATCGAAATCGCTCTGCCATAAAGGATGGTTTCGGCTGTAAGTGGTCACGCATCAGCTTCACCACCGCTGCGTACGTCTTTGTGCTCGGTTTTTCGGGACTCATCAAATTACTTAGTAACTCGTACGTTTCATCGCCCATCGCCGCAATTAAAGTGGGTAGCCATAATTCTTCTTTAACCGCGTTAACTTTAAAAAACATTTCTATTCGTTCAATGTACATCGACCAGTTCCCTGATGTTATGTTGAACTCCGATAACTTCCCGATCGACATCTTAACAATTTTATCCTCGTTCGCCAGTGAGATGTTTTAAAATAAGTACAACGGGTTGTCGGTGACACAGTTTATTCACGACTGAAGCATAGATAATAGTACGATACATTTTATATACTAGGACTGATGCGTCCTCGAGCGCGACCACAGACACCGTATATATTACAAATATAATTGGTGTCCGGACTGGAGTTATTGCGATAAAGGCACGAGTTCTTAAATTTATGAGTAATACTCCGCTTCTCATAAGGGAACACTAACTTTAGAAATTTCCCTCGGACTACCCTCGGAGCCCTTCAAAGGCGAATTAACCTTGGTTAAATTTGCTCATTTTCGTAAGGTCTGTTTTTTAGTTTCATTTCTTTGATCAAGCCTCACAAAGTGGAAATTGTTAGAAACTTCAATTCCGTCAAATTTGTATTCACAGATGTTTGCGAATTCTCACCTTCGAGTTGTTTTTTTTTGCGTTATCTCATTTATTTTTTATGTTGTGTTTGATTTTACATGATCCCAGATAAAGAAATTTCTGTTTTTTATTGGAATGTTGCTATTTATATCTTCCATCAAATCTCAATTATTTTAATATGTAACTCGTCATTCAACAGTCCCCAGTAAGATGATATCCTGATTCCTGCTTTAGGGATCCTGAGCATAGAAAATACTAATACTAACACAAACGTCTATGACTCGTAATTAAGGTGTACATAATCAGTCATGAGTGCGACAGCTAGTCGAAGAGACCACTGTGTCAAAAACGTAAGTTGTAATTGATTGTCCTCCCATTTTTATCTCATCATGTTTGACAATATTTAAAAAAAATTTCAGTATACTTTAAATATCTCGTTAACCCAAGCATATTACATAAAGAGGTTTTATTTACTTTAAAATGTGAAATGAGTTATGTAAAGACGATTTATAATATAATACGATAAGACACGAAATTAATTACTAAATTCAATACGCTAATAAATAAAGGCTACCGTTCGCTAACGCGCACCGAAAGGATTCTTGTCTATTCTTTCTATCCGAAGATACGGGTCCTTGAATCTGTGCGTTCGGCTTCTTTAGTGAAGACACCTGTAGCAAAGGTTTGCTTCTTTTGCTATGTCCCAGTGTTTATATTCTTCAGCTGTCTTCATCTTAGGACAGTCCGGCGGCTCGTGTTCTTTACTCTTGGGCATGGAAACTTTCTATCTTGCGTCACGAGCGCGCGGTGTTTTTGTATCCTTGTCGTATTTTCTTCGTGCGCTATTTGTTCTGGAGGTGCGTGTTTTTCACATCTGTCGGCTTCTCTTTCTATAAAATCACAGAACAGCACTAGCTCCGGTTACGTCTTCAGTTTCTCCGTGCTGTAATCGGTTGCGTAGTCGAACTACTTAAGCTTTTGAATACAAAATATCATTCTTCTATACCCTCGGTCCTTATATTGCCTCGTCTGATATTCAATCAGTATTGAAGTTTCATTAAGTTTATATTAATTTGATAATATCATTATTCTATACCCTCGGTCCTTATATTGCCTCGTCTGATATTCAATCAGTATTGAAGTTTCATTAAGTTTATATTAATTTGATAATATTCAATATCAGTATTTCAAAATCTATTAGTTTACATTAATTTTCTATAAGAGTGTGGTAGCATGCTGGTCTACTTAGAATAATGTCAGCTGATTAATTAATTACTTAATACAAGACTTTACCACTATAAAAAAGAGTATATAATTAAAGATTTTTTTTTAATTGCGTATTACGCTTTTAAAATTTATTTGTTTTATATTTTATAATTAATAGTTCTGATGTACGTTCTGTTCGTGTGCGTGTTCTGATATGTGGTTCCATTAACGCCGATGTTCGTGGGTTCGATTCCCGCTTGGAGCAATTTTTTTTTTTATTTTTATAAATATTCATTTCTGTTTTTTGTCCTTTTGGGTTAATTATATTCGTTACTCTTTGTACGGAAATTGCCCGCCAACGAGCAATGTGTACCGTGGTGGGATCTCACTATTCTTCTATATGAAAATGTGACTTTGACCTATCAGTTGGTCGTGTACAGTCGGTTACAATTATAGTATATTATTCTTATATAAGTCGCAGTAAATTTGTACTATATAACGTAAAGCCGCGTACATATGTACTGACGTCCGACAGTAATAAATTACAAGCCGGCGTATCGATATTTTTCAGTAATATACGAGTTCAGTGCCTTCACCCTTGCATTGTTAGATGAATAATTTATTAAACAAATCGTTCAATTTCATTTCTGATACCAACTTCCGACAATCGACATCACGTCGGAATAGTGTATACTAGATCTCATATTTTTTTACCCTTTGTCTGTAACTAAACTGTGTAAACGCTTCAAACTCGCCAGCCCCAATAAGATGATAATTCTCTATCCTATATTCGGAAACATACAACTTAAATATGAAAGCTTTAGAAAAATATATGTTAAGACTACACAAATATTTGTCATGTACTGGAACTGAACCTGTGACTGTTAGCGCAATAACTAGTCGCTGTGATCACCACGTTAATACTTCAATTATAAAACAATGTTTACATGCCTTCTTGCGGCCTCTTTCCAGCGGTGGACATACACACTCACACACATTCTCTTTTTCTTTGCACAGTGCCTTCGTATGGCCGTAGCCTAGACATTTCATGCACTGGACTAGGGGAGACTGATCCTCTACTGTGCATCGCCCGAATCCGACGTAGATCTTTTGGGCCTGCGTGAATCTTTTCCAGACCTCCGGTGATGTCTCCAAGACAGGGTGGCATTCGTGCGGATTTCGGGCGCGCTTTCTGAAGCGCACCTTCATTCGAAGCCCTGTCCTGTCCACTCCATCGAGGATATGGCCGTTTTGTGCCTTGATGTGTTCGATTATCTCCTCGTTGGAGTAGCACGACAGCACTCCTCGCACGCAGACCAAGGGGTCTTGGTTCGAGGGCTCCCTCACTGTCAATTCCTTATTCGTTTGGACCTGACCTCTAATTTTTACCATATCCTCTTTTGTCGCGCACTTCATTACCACCTTTTGGTCGCGCGCCTTCCTAACCCTCTCCACTCTTGCCCCGGACTTCCTCAGGTCTAGCGTTGTCCTAATTTTTGTTAAGACGTTTTCGTTGGTCTCCTTGGGGTTTCGGGACGAAATTATAAGTATGTGATTTGGTTGGTGTTGATTTTCAGGTCTAGGCTTGGCTGCGACTTGAGCGAAGGTGTATGAGTTCGTCTTGGGGGTGAGTTTGGTAACCCCCTCCTTTATTGTGTCCAAGGTCTGTCTCACCTCTTGGACCGCCATTTCTGTTTCTATTGATGGCATGACTGGGGAGGCAGTGGTTTTATTAGCCTCCCTCATTGTGCGCAACTCCGAGGACACGATCTCCAGTTTTTCTGTAATAATTTTCAGTTCTGGGGTCAGGTCCGTTTGTGCTGAGTGCTGTAAGTCTTGTATGTGTGTTTCTTGTAGTTTGGTTATATAATCTATTTTGTTATTTATTTGTTGAAATTCGTTTATCCAAATCATGTCCGGTTTTTCTTGTGAAGCCTCATCCTGTAACCGCGGGATGTTTTTTTATTTTTTCGGCGAGCATGGATTTCGCCTGTTCTAGGTCATCCGACAGATATTCCATTCGGCTTGATAACGAGCCTATTCTGTTGCTCACCGATTTGATTGACTCCCCCAGTTACTTTTCAACTGTCGGGGCCGTCTCTTGGGTTCCTTGGGATGAGGCTAACTTTGCTAGGCTGCACAGCTTGGCCTCCAGTTGAGTCTGTAGCTCTCGGACCTCTTTTATCCTTCTAAAGGGTTCTTCCGTCTCGTACCCTAACCAGGAACGGACGGCTCGAGTCTCCTTCAGCGTTTCCGATATATCGGAATGTGCTGCTGTCAGGCTTGTGAGTAGCGTCTGTTTCAATGCACAGATCTCTTTATTGTGCGCACGCTCAACCCGCATTAATTCTTGGGCATGGCTAGCCCGTTCTCTCTCCAAGCTGCACTTATGACGGTTCCGAGAGTCGGAGAGCGACAGGACCGTTTCATAAAGGCCCTGCAGGCTCTCATAAACTGTTGTTTTGACCTCTCGCTTCATGTTTACTGCCATCTCCAAAGCCTCCTTTCCCTTCTGCAAGAGATCATTTGCCACCCCAGTGACTAGGTCCATATGGACTCCGGTGCCTCTACTAGGTGACATGTATAATAGGGACACCCTTCTGCTACTCGTCGATGCAGCCGAACTCAACGATGAGGTCTCTATGTCCTCCAGATCGGACGTTTGTGGTTCCGAGATTGTGTCGACATGCACGACTGCAGTCTCTGTGATGTTATTTGGATCAGGTTGTTTTTCGCTGGTGGATGGCGGTGGAGTAACCGTCGCCGATGTGGCGGTCCTTTTAAGTACTCTCTTTCTTAGTGAGGTGGATACCTTTGAAGTGACCGATGCCGAGTCAGACATTTTTTTGCTCTGCATTGAGGACATTGTGGCTAGCTTGATTTGCTTATTTATTTACTTATTTATTTATTTATTTATTTATTTTTTAACTGTATTTACACCCTTATTTACTAATTCTATATATAACACTTATACTCCTATTTACTATATACACTTATGGCTATGTTATTATTTTTTATTTTATTTTATTGGTTAGTTAATGATTAATATATTACTTTAATTTTACTATACTATAACAAATGTATTAATAAATTACTTCACTATTGGTCAATTGTGCACTCACGTGACGCCGATGTTGTTGCGCCGATGATCGTCTGCTGAGTAAGCCTGTTGTTTAGCTGGTAATGGTTTGCGCGCCGGGTCCCTCTTGGGCGGGACCACAGGTGGATTTTAAGTGGTTATCGCGGGTGCCTCTTCAGTGCTGGTTTGTGGAGGCGGAGTCTTTAGTCGTGTCTTCGGTCGTTATAGGAGCGCTAGCCTCGTCGATTGCGGTCGACTGACGTCAATTGTGACACAGTTTTCTTCGTATCGACGACCGTCTCAATATGGCGTGGCGAATACGTCGGCACTTGGAATTGAGGTCACACAGTTTTCTTTGTTCTTTAATTGTCTTATTACTCCCCCAATTTTCGTCGTAAGAAGTCGTAAGGGATGTCAATCGACGGGGCTTGCCGACTTCTCCGTGGTTGTGTTTTGGATGTTTTTGAATATTTAGTCCTGCTGATACAGCGCTTGCCGAAAGTTTACTTTTAGTAACTCAGGAACCAGGTGTGATCCGAGTCTGCGAACACTTCCACACATGCAACACACTATATACTGCTTATATAACCACTTTTTTTTTGCGCGCGGCTCAAAAAAAAAACCAGTATTTTGATTTTTTTTTTGCGGAGCTGTTGTGTCTTATATCGCGTCAAGGCTTGTACTACTATAGTGCACATTCACAATGTGCACAATATTATTGTTAAAATAACAATGAAATTGCGTGAAACAGTACTAGTGGAATGAAACGCAATAAGAATTTTCATTTCGAGTAATATGTTGAACCTATGGCGATCATGAATCTGGACTGGTTTGTCATACGAGATGGCTCGTTTAATTATAATAATTGCGAATCTTTTAAATTATACGCAGTTGTGTTAACTGTTAGGGTAACCACCTGCCAGTTGAAACCGGGACAAGACTAGTGAAATAGTCGTTTTTAAATTCAGAATAACATTATATTATATAATAAAGCTGTTATTTGCTAACACTAGACTACTATTAGTATTGTAGTATTTAGACACAATAATAATGTGCTTAAGAATTGTAAATATTAAAAGAACCTTTGAATGTCTACAATTCTTAAAAAATTGCATTGATATCATTATATTTCCCAAGGACGATTTGAAGTACTAATTTTGCTTTGAAATTTTAATAAAATGTTGATTTTTTTAAAAAGTATTTTTATTGATAGTTCTGCAATAGTTTTATCCAGTTAAATATGTAAGTCATCATGGATATTTAGTGAAAATTTAATTTTCCTTGTACATGATATTAATTCAAAGAATGCTTTATATATATCACAATATCAAAATAATTTAAAAACAAATAATATGTTTCACGTTTTTATGGAACTACACAGTAAAAGGAAAGCTTTTTCTGCGTTGAAAAAGGCTACTATGTCTACTATTAGTCGTTGCTTGATATTTTAGAGCCTACGTTACTGTTGTGTATTGTAGATTTTAATGGCAAAAGAAATAACGTGTAATACTTTTAGTGATTATATATAAATATATAAAAAGTACAAAAAAAGAAAAAGATATTCTCTTCTAATATTTGTATAAACTTCTAAAAAATAAATATAAATAAATAAATATTAACCAACAATCACACCACGTTAACCTAGCCCCGTGATAAGTTCGTAAGAACTTGTGTTACAGGTACTAGGAACGGAAATAAATTGAAGAAATTTATATAAATACATATATACATAAATACACATCCATGACCCGGTGCAGAAATCTATATTCGTCATACAAATTATCTGCACCTGGCGGGATTCGAACCCGCGACCGCTGCGTAAAGTGTCCAGTTGTCTGACCACTCGACCAGTCGGCCGTCAAAAAAAAACTGTAGTAGTATAATATAATAATTTCATTCTTACTTAAATACACAAACGATTTTTAATTTTAGGATCATTCTGATCATGTCGTTAGTATAGTATAATTAAAGCCGGGACGTGTCCTGAGAAACTTAGATGTTTGGTAATCCTTGAAAACGTAAAAAATCCATATCGACCTTCTTGCCAAAGTGCTCTCGGTTCTGACGTATTTCGATAAATTGAATTAAATTTTTACGATACTATGGCAGGCGAGTGAAATATTTCATAATTTGTTAAAATATATGACTATTAATAAAAAATAATAGCGTCGGTGAGTATTATGTTTATTTTATTTATTTTTATATATTAAATTATAAAATAAAAATGCGATATACTAGATACTGGCAGATATAATTAATGTTATAGGATTTATTTACAGATAATTTTAAATTCAATTAAGTTTAATAATTATTATTTTCATTAATTAACTAATATATCGAAATTTTAATTATCTGTGACACATTTTTATTATCTATGATACAGATATTAAATTTATCATATGTGTATATTATAAACTAGCAAACCCGGCGAACTCCGTTTCGCCACCAGATGGCTTCGTTTTTTTGTAACATTTCGTTTGGGGATTAAAAGATGAAGAGTACATGCTATGTATCAAAGATGGCGCTGTATGTGAAAAATGATTTTCCCTGTTTTTTATTATATGTTTTTAGCCTACTTGTGCCCGCGAATATTGTCTTATACGTCAACAGATTATACACGAATAAGACATACAAAAAAAAATCTGGACGCGAAATTTATATCCCTTGGGCATCGGATTTGATGCTTATTTTTTGAAGATAATATATGTAAAGCAAATATCATTGACAATCTTCGTGAAAAATTGAATTTAGCTCCTATTCGCTACCCGCCTCGGGTAATATGTAAATGTTAAGAAAAGAATAAGTGGAGAAAAAAAGCATTGTAAATTGTATTTCCACCAATACATCGAGGTAATAGTAGAGTTAGATACACCAATGTAATGGTACCGAAATTTTCAAAACATTAATGAATAAGATTAATCATATGATCACAATTTTCACAGTTTTTTAGAAATTACGATCAAAGTCACAAAAACTTCTTTCTCTACATTAGTTATAAGTATTTATATAGTTTCGTTAATAAGGCAATCAGTAGGTAACCTTGACTTAGTTGCCATTATTCGGTCCCAGGTGTGCACTAAATGTGTTCGGACACACGACTTGAACCTTTGTAATTTACAAACGCATATTAATAGTCGTAATCCTGCTAAGACAGAGGAAACAATTTTTGTAAACACAAAATAAAAGATATTATTTCAACATTAAATAATGCACCTCGGTAATCTTCCATTTTTTACACTAAAAAATAAAATATTTTTATAAAATTTATGCTTGTTTCATATTATCAGCCTGTAAACAACCCACTTTCGAGCGAAGGCCTCTTCTCCATATAGAAGAAGGGTTGGAGCGTAATATACAACGCTGCTCCACTGCGGATTGGCAGATAATTTCCCTACATGAGTAACGATCGTTATCAGGTGTTTATAGGATCGTTATAGGAGGTTTATAGGATATAGGAACGGTGGGAAGATCCACAAGGACATACACTCAGACCAGAAACAAATATTTGTGCAAATATATAATATGTATATCTGTCCCGAACAGGATCGAACCCGTGACCGCCAGCGCGCGGTGTTGAGGCGACTACTCGCACCACTACACCAGAACGGTATTCTTGACTATCAGTGAAAAATACCTAGAAGATAAATGTATTTATTGAAAAGTTGAGTATTAAAATATCTCGTAGCAGACCTACATAAAATGAAAGATACAATTTTAGAAAATTCCCTTTTATTCTCCTTTAAGAACGCTGTGATGATAAAAAATACATACCTAATATTCAAAGTAGCGTAGCTGACTTACGCAGTTACTAATGCGATATAGAATTAAAATTATTTACTTAATTAAATCTGAAAGCACCTTTGATTCGTCACTGTACAATAATATCTAACCGTAACTAGGACGCTGCGACATTGAAAAGCAAAGGTTGCTGAGAAGAATTGGCAAATTAATAGTAACTTTAATAGTATATAATATTTAGAACTATCGCTTAAAATGTATATAAGTTCCTACACACCAGTGTATAGCTAAAGTAGCCACAGCATTCACAATTTTTTTTAAATATATTTAACATATATACGGTCTTATGTTCCTAAGGTAGGCAAATTAATGTCTGTATTAGATTTTTTTATCGTAACAAATGTGCATTTATAAATAAATATATATTACACTCAGACTCGGGGAAGGAATCGAACCACCAAACCCTAAAGCAGAAAGCAGGGTCGTTGCCAAATGCGTCAACGGGCCAGTCAAAGTTTAGCTTTTAACATCTTAATATGCACTTCCAAGCACAAAACAAAATCATGAGAAGATAGTGAGAAAAGTAACATGTCAAATCGGAACTTGCTAACTATGCCTTTAAAGTTAAACCTAAGACATAAAGTGTTTGGCGTAGAGAGAGGCTGCCATTGAAAAGGAAGGATCCTTCGACCAGACGATGTTGCGTCTGGTGGGCTACGCGCCACTTGACGTTTGTTGTCGAGTTCTTGTATATATATTAAATCGCTTTGAAAACTTCGATAGCGCGATGTTGGATTCGTTAGTTTCTTCTAGTTCGTATATGGCGAGATAGATGTCGCTACATCACTCCCCCTCCGAGACCGGAGGTCGATAGCAGGTTGAGTCGTCCATACTACATCTTGTGATGCTTGCCGGGCCAGTGGAATGTTCCAGTGAGTCGGAACCAGATGCCGCATAGTTCACGGTGCGTCGGAACTGTCTGCGGTGATGCCCCAGTGAGTCGGGGTGGTGCAGTGCTGCGTAGTGGCTGGCTGCTGCGTCGACCAGGAGAGAAGTGCGTCTCTGCTTGCTGACCGGCCGAAGTGCAGTGTGCTGTGCCAAGGTCGCTGAGAAAGCTGTAGGTGATGACCAGGAATGCGCGTTCGCTGCATGCTAGTGGTCAGGATACCCGTAGTAGCCGTGGATGCTGGCTGGCTGTATGACTCGCTGCTCGAAAGCTTAAGGAAGTGATGATGAGGTCACGATGAAGTAGCTTTGCGAAGGCTGCGCTGACGATCACGTCGGGGTCACCAGTTTGGCGTAGGGAGAGGTTTCCATTGAAAAGGAAGGATCCTTCGACCAGACGATGTTGCGTCTGGTGGGCTACGCGCCACTTGACGTTTGTTGTCGAGTTCTTGTATATATATTCAATCGCTTTGAAAACTTCGATAGTGGGATGTAGGATTCGTTAGTTTCTTCTAGTTCGTATATGGCGAGATAGATGTCGCTACATCACTCCCCCTCCGAGACCGGAGGTCGATAGCAGGTTGAGTCGTCCATACTACATCTTGTGATGCTTGCCGGGCCAGTGGAATGTTCCAGTGAGTCGGAACCAGATGCCGCATAGTTCACGGTGCGTCGGAACTGTCTGCGGTGATGCCCCAGTGAGTCGGGGTGGTGCAGTGCTGCGTAGTGGCTGGCTGCTGCGTCGACCAGGAGAGAAGTGCGTCTCTGCTTGCTGACCGGCCGAAGTGCAGTGTGCTGTGCCAAGGTCGCTGAGAAAGCTGTAGGTGATGACCAGGAATGCGCGTTCGCTGCATGCTAGTGGTCAGGATACCCGTAGTAGCCGTGGATGCTGGCTGGCTGTATGACTCGCTGCTCGAAAGCTTAAGGAAGTGATGATGAGGTCACGATGAAGTAGCTTTGCGAAGGCTGCGCTGACGATCACGTCGGGGTCACCAGTTTGGCGTAGAGAGAGGCTGCCATTGAAAAGGAAGGATCCTTCGACCAGACGATGTTGCGTCTGGTGGGCTACGCGCCACTTGACGTTTGTTGTCGAGTTCTTGTATATATATTAAATCGCTTTGAAAACTTCGATAGCGCGATGTTGGATTCGTTAGTTTCTTCTAGTTCGTATATGGCGAGATAGATGTCGCTACAAGTGAATTCTTGTGTAAGTTTGAAAATAGTCTTCATCTTAGACTTTCATAAGCTATAAAGAATTGGTAAATTTTGAAACAAAACAAGTTTATGACTTAACGAAATGTCAAGCATTTATTATAACGTCTATTAGAGCCGAAACACATAACGGCGTTGCGTCGACGCAACGCTAAAATCGGCAGTTTGCGTTGCGGCGTTGCGGCGTCGCGAAAAAGAGCGTTTTTGTAGGGTAACCAGTTCTTCGTAATTTTTTACTGTGGATATTAATTTAATTATTTTAAATATTATAGTTCACGTGAAATTTGTTAATATTTGAAGTTGTTATTTAGTAGAATGCATAAAAAGTAATCCTTTGTACCGGAAATAATTTTGTGAATCAATTTTTTATGCTGGTAGAATTTTAAACAACTTTTGTCTCATAAAGCCTAAACAAAATTTAAACAAAGTGATACATAAATTAATATCTTACATTTATATTAGTTTTATAGATTAAATATAAATAAATAGCTTTCGCCCGCGGCTCCGCTTGCGTGGTACAGATACCAGCTAGTAGTCGGTACGTAAAGTAGGTACTCTCTGTCCTTTTCCGTACCCCAGACAACTGGTATGCAGAATTTCATGATGATCGTAATTCAGGTGAATAGTTAAGGCGTGAAAGCGTAACAAACAAAGAAACTCACTTTAGCGTTTATCATATAGATGAAATTAGTATTCCCCTATAATTGTGTAAGATAGAAAAAATATCACTATAATAACTTTTCGAAACGCTGCTTTATTACATACTTATAATTAAGGTACATCATACATGTCATTTTTTTGAACCGAGTCATAAATTAGCTGTAAATATAATAGTTAAAAGTGGTAAAAAGTAACAATATAACAACAATTGAGCTGAACTGTGAGCCGGTTCACAGCTCCGGTTCAAGCATATGGCTCATGAGCTTATCTGCGGTTCATACGAATTCATTGAGTTACCCATGTCTAATAGACACAAAAAAATAAAAATATAAAAATAGGCACAAAATGTCAATAAATCATGGTCAACAAGTATGACGTCACAACGCCGGAATTTGCAGGGCCGCGCCGCTAAAATCGGCGGTGACGCTACCGCCGATTTTGGCGTTGCGGCGTCGCAATGCCGTTATGTGTTTCGGCCCTTAGGTTTGTTTTTTAATCCTTACTTAATATCATAAATGGGAAAGTGAGTTTGTATGTTTGTTCCGCTTTCACGCCGTAACTACTGAACCGATTGCTTTGAAATTTTGCAGACGTAAAGTTAGAAGTCCGGATTAAATAATAGGGTACTTTTTATCCCGAAAAAGTTTGATTTTCCCGAGGGAAAACAAAAATATTGTTAGTTCGGAGATAGATGGCGCTGTGTGTAGTTTAAAACAAAGTTATGTTTTGCATACGAATATACACAATGTAAACTTAGAAGGTAAATGATATGATAATTAATCCCCGAAAATGAGGAATTTGGTTTATCTTCTAAACTGGTTTTTTACATCTACTAATCCTGTGTACTTAGTAATTTTCTTTGCAAAAACTTCTGTTATTATTTACCTACCCTTTATCCTGGTATAATACTGTTCTAGAGGGTTTATAAAAGTGAAGAAATTTCAAAAAAGTAGATTATTACGTGCAAATATGACAAATATACTGAAATAAGTATAAAGTATTAGCAGTTACGCTATTTAGTTCTTAAGGTATGTGATAGATGGCGCTTGGTGGTTTTTAAAACGTGGTATCGTTGTGTTTTCTAAGATGCGTAAGTAGTGGAATGACATCTCGCGCTTTAACCAATAGCTCATACGCTACCTATACTTATTCGGTGCACTTTTCGACTCATTTATTTGCTGTTTAACCTAATTTCACTATAGTTTTTTTTTTAGTTAGTTTTATAAATATTTTTTGTTTTTAAATAGAATTGAGGTTTAGCTGTATAATAGTTAAGTTAGGTTAGGTTAGGTATCCGTAAGGTTAGTTATAGCACAGCTATAGTTATATAGGTTACTCTTTTTATTTCTCTAGGTAGACATCTAACTAAAGTAATTATTGTTTTTTTGATAGGTAATTAGTCGCTTTGTTCATCGTTTAGGTTGATTAAAAAAAATAGTAGCTGTATAATAGTTAGGTTAGTTAAGTGCTTTATTTCTAGGTAGTTAACCAAAATAGTTATTGTTTTTTCGATAGGTAATTAAGTCGCGTTGTTCATCGTTTAGGTCGTTAGAGTTTAGTTTTGGATTATACTTTAGGTTCTCTCTCTATCTCGATGCCCCTAGACTGTGCAATGGTACCAGGCTGCGTGTCACTCACCTTGGGCGGAATATTATTACCGCCACTATTTTAACTGGCGCTGCAAAGGGTGAAAGTGTACTCATTCCTCGGATTCCGATTATTCCAACAGACCTCCCATTTCAGTTTAAAATACTTCATTTCCTATAAGGGTTTCATTTTCTATGATCATTAATAAAGCACAAGGTCAAACTCTAAGGGTTGCTGGAGTACACTTAGAAAAGCATTGTTTTTCGCATGGCCAGCTCTATGTAGCGTGTTCCCGGGTATCCAGTGCCCAAAATTTGCATGTTTTTGCTCCCCAACGTAAAACATATAATATAGTTTACCACGCAGTTTTGGTTTAAAAACTCTAAACTCTATATATACGGGAAAACTAAGAAGCGCGATATAACCGAATTCATAACCGAATTCCACGCGGGCGAAGCCGCGGGTAAAAGCTAGTTTAACATAAATTATAATACCAAAGCTTAGTCTAGGAAATCCTAAAAATATCACGATAGTATTAAATAAAAATCTTTCTTGTCAGCTCTTATAGTAAGTAGGCTTTCTGATTCTTTACTTTTGCATAAAATAAACTTTGTTGTAATTCAGTAACAACATTTTAAATAAAACAATGTGTTTTAAGATTTATAAGAAAGTTATAAGGAATTTATAACAAATATTTAATTAAAAAATTAAAATTCTTAGCTTGAAAATCTCGTTACAGATTTAATGTTTTGCTTGTCTTTAGTAACCGTAACCGCAAGCTCGGTTACGCAAAATGTTTTAACTTTATGTTAGTCAGAATTCATAATTTTCTTAATCTTCTATAATAAAAATATATTATCTCAAAATTCTAGAACAAAATTAAAGTTAATAAATTTAATCTTAAATATGTTTTAAATAAAATGGTGAAGTCTTAAGAGGAAGCTTAGTGTAAGTAATGTGGCTAACATACAATACAACCTTCATAACTGTTATGTATTTTAGAGTATCAATGCTTATTCCGTGTTTAATTTGACTGTATGTTTTTGGGAGTTTCGTAAAAAAATGATGAGAAACGCCTATAGGAACATTCCAATGTTTGTCCGTTTCTCAAAGACGATAAATCTAATGAACCAGATAAATTAAAATTTTGGTACAAATAATTTATTTTGAAAACCATACCAGTTTGACATGGTTACTTTAGATGACATTTTGGGATTAAATGAGAATTTTGAAAAAACTTTAGTTCAACAGCAAATAATTACCTTATTTAATTAACAACCAACGACTGATGTAGATTCTGAACTGAGCATTTAAAATCTAAAGATCTACTTGTAATGATGTTTTAGATTTGATATCACTTTCATCTTCATTATCATCATTTACTCTTCATTATCATCTTCACGCCTGATTATGACACAGATTTTACACTTTAGCACTAGAAGATTCAGCAGAGGTCGGATCAATTTGAGAAACAAATACCATTATTTGATCTAATTTTTTATCCATTTAGTCATCTCCTCTCCAAAAATAAGTCCTAATTTATATAGAATATAAAATGTCCGTCTGTCACATGATTATTTTCATCGTGTAAAGAATTTAAAAAAATTGACAGAGTTGTTAATGTTAACAAGTAATAAAATATATAGTTACACATGTTGTTTTTGCGTTATTTGAGACATTATTTATAAAAAGCAGTCCTAGGTACAACGGCATTTTTTACACGCGAGTTAAACACGCGCATGCCCACCTTTTCTATTACTTGTATTTTATATGTGAATTGAATCTTAAAGCCGAAAAACGCGTAAGTGAACGTTGGTATATCATTGAGAAAACTTTTTAACTTAGATTTTCATAAATTCCTATAAATATCAGTGCTATATTAAAGTTGACAGCATATTAATAGACCTGTAATTGTATTCTAATTTTATCCGCATTTAACTGTTGATCAATTTGAAATTAACTATTCGTTTCCCATGTTTGCCACAAAGCACACATGCATTAATTGGTTGTATTTGTACGTTAATAGAAATCTAATTTACATATGCAAACTAATGAGTATATCCCGAGTGGGAAGCTAACAAGTTTGTCTAAAAAAATTTGCGAATTAGCTAGAAATTGTTCCTTTTTACTGAAATAATATTAAAAAAAAATTAAATTATTTTTCACCTCTGTAACTTCCGATCACATAAGTATTTTGTGATATGAAGTAATATATGGTTTATTATCTTCAATTATCACATATCTCCCAAGTTTCATTATAATCGGTTCAATAGTTTTTGTGGAAAAAAAAAAAAACATCTACTCATTTCCAGGATTTTGTATGAAATAGAATGTACAAAACCCAGTTAAATAGTTTTATTTGTTGACATTTAGAAAATCATAATTTAGTATCGATCATTCAATAGCAACTTTAATAAATGTGTACGAAATCGGTGTAGGGAACATGCTATGCTTATCTAACTCTTTAGTTTATTTTTGTATTATTAAATAATAATTTCTATTAAATAATATTTAAGAGAAAAATAATATCTAATAAGTTCTGATATGAAACAAAATACAAATAAAGTGACAAAAGAAAGGTTGATAAATGCAGATGTATGGCGCTTATAAAGCGTGAGGTGTGGGGCTGCTTAAGGCGAGATTTATGGTACTTGTGGTGCGTTTAGTGGGGCACTTATCTTGTGCTCGACCATTAATACTATTGTTTGAAGTTTTATCAAGATGTGTGCCGTTGAGTAAGCTAGTGCATTGTGCTAATGACCTATTTTACCTACTTACAGTGGTAACGAATTGCAAAGCTCGTCTGTTATGTTAATTTAATATTAAATAATTTTAATAACAGAATAAATAGGTATAAAAAAACAAAACTTATTAACAGTTTGAGTAAATATATTGTAATAATAAACGTATATTTAATATAATTATTTTAATATACGCACTGTCCTGCAGGCGTCTACTCCTAAGGTAAGGAACTTAGTCCCTGTATTTTATGTAACAGTCGATTGATATACGTAAATATTTCTTTTAGTGAATGTACTTATGCATACATAAAAAATGCATTAAGATACAAATAAGGTCTCGTGTAAGTTCATTAAGATACAAATAAGGTCTCGTGTAAGTTCATAATAGGTCGGGAAAAGTCTTTTCGTATTATATCTATGTAAATAAAAATAAATGTTGCTAAGCGCAAAACTCGAGAATAGTTCGACCAATTCGACTTATTTTTTTTTGTATGTCCCTTAAAGGCAACATAGACAACAGTAAAAACAATACTTTTCTTTACATAAGTTCATAATTTACGTATATCCTATTAATATTATAAATGCGAAAGTTTGTCTGGATGTTTATGACTTGACTGACTTATTCACGCAAAAACTACTAAACGGATTTAGATGAAACTTTACAGTAACATAGCTTATACATCAGAATAACACATAGACTACAATTTATAAAGATTTTGTGTAATTTGGTCATAATAAAACATAGCTTAAAAAATATTACGCGAAAACGCGTAAGTCTCACCAATTCTATGGCACTTATGACCTTCTTTTCGCGAGAATTCGATTGATCAGAATGGACCGTCAGTCAGCGCGGCGCGCAGGGCGGTGTAGAAGGGCGGTTCAAGTAATGACGCGCCATGGTCGAGCGCGCGACCAGTACGCGGGCGACACGTGAGGGCGGACATCATAGAGAGTTGTGTTTATTTTCGGACTTTTTTCTTATAGCTAATTCGATTCTCGGAGCGATTTATTAGTTTTAGTTTGTATTATGTAAATGTATGTTTCGTGGCTAATCCGCTGCGGCGTTTGTGATAAAATTTAATAAGATATAGGATACTTTTTATTAATACATACACGCGGGCGAAGCTGCGGGTGAAAACTAGTATGTAATAAAATTAAAGGAAAATCTCTTTGGTCGTGCTGTTTTTCTTTAGCTGGTTTTAATATCGATAAATACAGGGCATTAAGAAACAGAAAAATAGAAGTAAAATACACTTTCCCGCTATTTTTAATTGTTTTTCTGTCCGTCGAAATGAGTGAATCTAACGAAGAAATTTGATATATTCTGAAGTATTACCTGCAACAATTACGTGATAAAAAGGTTATGGTCAAAGGGTTGACGGTCAAGCTCCACAAACTGTAGTGAAACCCGGATTAACACGCAATAAGGTGCCTGTATAACTGTGTGTGTATAGTGGAATTGGAAGGGTATTGCTCATTATGAGCTTTTACCGCCAGGAAAATCATCGATTCGGATCTCTATTGCTAACAACAAATGAGACTCAAGTAATCATTTGAGGAAAACGGCTGGAATTGATCAACAGATAAAGAGTGGTTTTTCATCATGATAACGCCAAACCACACACATCTTTGGCTTGGTGTTTCAGAAAGCATTTAAAGCCGTCGGTTCTAGTTATTATCATAAACATCTAATACCGATCGTTGATCATGGTAGGATCCCCAGTTATCCGGTAACCCGGAGTGGAGCGAGAGGAGCGGAGAGAAGAGTTGGATCTTCTCCTACATGGAGAAGAGGCCTTTGTCCAGCAGTGGTTGTTACAGTCAGATTCAGTTTACGTCCTCAAACGCCTACGGTCGGTGACGGATGAGGCGGAACATGGGAGGGAGGTGGTGGTCGCGGTGTCGTTAGACATCGCGAACGCCTTCAACAGTCTCCCGCACGTGGTGATACGGGAGGCACTAAAATACTTCGGAGTGCCCCCGTATCTAAGGAGGCTGTTGGAGACGTACCTCTCTGATCGGAGCGTAGGCCTCGAGAACCGGTCGGGGTCCGTGGAGTGGCGGTGAGTCGGCTGCGGTGTCCCGCAGGGATCGGTTCTGGGTCCGATCCTGTAGGACATCGGGTACGACTGGGTCCTGCGAGGCCGTCTTCTCCCCGGCATGGGTGTCATCTGCTATGCGGATAACACCCTCGTTTATTCCCGGGGACGAAATTACAAGGAGGCGGCGCGGCTGGCCGAGGTCGGACTCGACCTCGTGATCAGCCGTATAGAGAGTTTAGGGCTTCGTGTCAGGATTGACAAGACCGAAGCCCTGCTCTTCCGCGGTACCGGCCGTAAGGGACCTCCACCGGGGGCTACCCTTCAGATCGGAGAGGGGAGAGTCAGGATGAGCCCCCAAATGAAATATCTCGGGCTCATCCTGGACGGTGGGTGGACCTTCGGCCCACATTTCGCGATGGTGGGACCGAAGGTCGTGAAGCGGCGAGTGCGCTGGGCAGACTCCTCCTGAACCTCGGAGGACCCAGCGCCGCCTGCAGGCAGCTGTACTCCGGAGTCTGCCGGAGTATGGCGACGTACGGTGCCCCGGTTTGGGCGGATCGCCTCACCGCGAAAAATAAAGCGGCGCTTCGTGTTGCGCAGCGAACAATCGCGGTGAGGGTGATTCGGGGGTACCGTACGGTATCGTGGGCTGCAGCTAGGGGTGTGCGATAATTATCGATAATTCGTAACTACTCGATTTTTCATTCGATAATTATCGATAAGTGTTTTGCGATAATTTTGAATCGATATATATCGATAATTTTTCATTCGATAATTATCGATAACTATCGATAAGTTTTCATTCGATAATTATCGATAACTATTGATAAGTTTTCATTCGATAATTATCGATAATTTTGTGCCATCCGATAATTATCGATAATATTGTGGTATTCGATAATAATCGATAATTGTTTTTGGATCCGATAAGTATGGATAATTATGGCACGGCGGAGGACCTTTTTTTTTTTTTTTTAGGTATTCGGATAGGGTACGGAGGATAATGTCGATATTGGACGGCGGATGACCCTTTTTTTTTAGGTATTCGTATAGGGTACGGAGTAAAATGTCCATACTGAAGGCCGGATGACCTTATTTTATTTTATTATCGATAACTATCGCCAACTATCGATAATTTTTATCCAATAATTATCGATAACTGTTCCCAACTATCGATAACTTTTTATCCGATAATTATCGATAAGTGTTCATTCGATAATTATCGATAACTATCGATAACACAATACGATAACTATCGATAATAAAATTATCGATAATTTTTTCCCATGAACACCCCTAGCTGCAGCTACTGCTCTAGCCGGCGACCCCCCGTGGGAGCTCGTGGCGGAGGTTCTTGCCGAGACCTACTCATACGTCTCGGGTAGGAGGGCTCTTGGTGAGAACCCTACGTTGGACGGGATCCTGCGGGTGCGTCGGATGGGGCAGGAAGCGCTTATGCGGAGGTGGGGGGGAGGACCTGGCGGGGCAGCCGTACGGCACACGCGTAACGGCTGCCATTCGCCTGGTCCTTGAGCGGTGGATGCGTCGAAAATGCAAGCCCCTCACCTTCCGCCTGACGCAGGTTCTCACCGGGCACGGTTGCTTTGGTGACTACCTGTGCCGGACGGCCCAGAGGGAGCCGACGACTGAATGTCACGATTGTGGCGCGGCGGTGGACTCCACCCAGCACATCCTCGAGGTGTGCCCGAGATGGGCGGCGCTGCGTCAAAGTCTGACGTCGGTCCTCGGAGGGGACTTGTCGCTCCTGAGCATTATCATCGCGATGCTCGGCGACGACGAGTCCTGGAAGGCGATGGTCTCCTTCTGCGAGACAGTAATGTCCCAGAAGGAGGCCGACGAGCGGGTGAGAGAGGAGGCCGCCGAAGTGGCCTCCATCCGCGGGCGACGAATGGGGGTGCGTAGGAGGCGCTACTTAATGCGCCTCCAGTAACGCCCCTGTGCCCGTATCGGGCCGGGATGGGAACCCGGTCCTGCTAGATACGGCGTCGTCGGGACTGTTCAGAGGTGAGCCGGACAGTCCCCATGGAGGAGAAGTCTGGCCTTTTCGCCGAGGCCAGCCTGTCGCTGGAGGGATCCTGTTGCCTGCAGATCCGGGACCCTCCAATTAAAGCGGCTGAAGGCTCCCGCAGGGGTTTAGTACGGTATTGCACTCCCAAAGTGCCGAGTCCGACATAGGTCTAGGACTGCCGACCCGGGCATCCTGGATATCATCCGTAAATGGATACCCCTGCGACAAAAAAAAAAGTCTGATTCAGTTCAGTTCAGTTCAGTTTTATTTTTAATAATATGCCCTTCATGCAAGTTTGTATAAAGATTATAGATTGACAGGCTGTTAAAAAGTCTTTGACAGTAAGATTTTTAGAGTTTCTTTCTGTATCAGCCTATGAATGTGTTGTTAGAGCTTTATTCACTGCGCTAAATTATTGCCAAGTTTCTGCGTTCAACATTGGACATCCAACGGCTGATTGGCTGATGTGGTTTGTATATAAATATTATTTGATCTCTGTCACTTAAACATCCTAACATTAATAGTTCCTAATTTTACTTTTCTTTATATGTCTCTTACATACAGATATGAGCCGGTACAATTGTTTTATATGTAGATTAGGTATACAATGAAGGAGTACGTATACTTGAATATGTAATAAGATTTTTATTGAAGGTTATAAATACAAAATCAATAAAACTCTCTCGTTCAACGTACTGTGAAATGGGAGTCATAAATAAGAGGTAGCGCTAGCAGATAAGCGTAAGGATGTATAGAGCTTATAAAGCGTATAAGGTGCGTTCCTTACGGCGAGATTTATAGCACTTGTGGGCGCTTTGTTTAGCACTTAGATCGTTGGCTAGTTTGTACTTAGTGTGTCATCATGGAGAACAATTCACGAAAAACATTTAGCGCTGTACATGTACGGATAAGTATTATAAACATGTTCGTGTTTGAGGATGACAGAATGTTGCTCTTTCACAATATAACTATTGACAATATAGACCAGGGCCAAAGCCTTTGAAAATGGTAAAAAGTGAAAAAAATAATAGTAGAATGAAACCAATTGGAAAAGGAAGAGAATATAATAAAAATTTAAGAAAAAATAATTTACGGGCGATATACATATATTCTCTTCCTTTTTCAATGGGTTTCATCCTACTATTATATTTTTTGGTTTCAAAAATTATCGACCCTGGTCTAATATGGTCATAAAATTCGGTATGTAATTACCAAAGTCGAAATTCAAAGCTAACATAGCTTCCTCAAATTCGACATAGAACCGATTTAGAGCCCAGTAGTCCAAAATAGAACCGATTTAGAGCCCGGTAGTCTGACTTAGCGCCTATATAGGCGCTAATTTTTATTCCATTTAGGTCCGATTTAAGTCGTAAAGTGGAAAAAACGGAAATTGGTGCCATTTTTGGGTGCTTAGTCGGACCTTTAACATAGGTTAACACCGATTTTGAGCCCAGAGGTCCGACATAAATCTTACCGTAGGCGGAGCTAAATTGGCTCTAAATTTCGACTCGGGTAGTTCAAAATCCGAATGAACACAAATGTCTTTCATTTCATAATACTCATGGCCTGTGTGTTAAATCACTGGGCGCAGCTAGTATCGAAACGTTTTATACAAGTATATATGTATTTTTTTGTATGGCTTTTTGATCTCATAGGTTTTGGTGAGTACAAAAAGTTGATGACACATCAAGTTATGACATGCAAAAACGACAACAGGTGAAATGTCTCTTAGTGATCGCACGGAATGGAATATAGGCGGATATGGTGTAAATATTGTTCATATCACTGACTCAACTGGCCCCTTAGCGCAGTCGGCAGTAATCCCGCTTTCTGTTACAGGTTTGTAGTTTTAATTTCCGCCACGGGTCTAGGTGTAATAAGCATATGTAATATTTATGTGCGCATTAAGTATATTTACTATAAAAATATGGATATGTATTTCAGTCGGCTGTTTCATAAAAACAGGCATTAACAGGCACCTTCGACAAAGACGACCGTGTATGTTATGTTAGACATAAAAGAATTCTTATATAAAAAAATATTACATGGTAACAGTACCTCCAGTGCGGTGGTGATGTGACCATAACTATATTTTCGGGGGTACCGTATTATCCCATATATGTAGTATAGTATACACAGTGGCGTGCATAAAGTTTTTAGGCAGGGTAGGCAGTCAAAAAAAAAATGAACAGCCACATTGCACTTACTTTCTTGCAATTTTTTCCTAATTTATTTCAATTTTGTTGGGAATAGAGGCTTTTAGATAAATTCAAGAACAGACAAGTAAATTATTGGACACGTAAAATGCATTTACACTAATAATGCAGGCGTACATATACTTATCAAACAAATCAGTTACTGGATAGATATAGTGGGCTCCTAAGGCCGGCGCTCTTATAATTTCGTTTGTGTCAAACATAGGAAATCATTGATAACACTATTAATTAGTTACGAAATTGTATGCTTAATGAAAGTACTTGATTATTTATTTAACGTCATTGTTATTTATATGTTAAATCGATATGCCTATCTTTTTTTTTAAATACATATGCAGTTTTTGCCAAAAATATGAAATTTTAAAGAAGATGCTAAATGTTTTTCGGACTGATCATGTTTTTTACAGCATTAGTGAAATTGTGAAAATCTTATATTTATTTATTTATTCATATTAACAATGGTAACAAGAAGACACTAATTAAACATTAAATGTTAAGATTCGTGAACAACGCAACGTTAAGATTGAAGATTTAAATTTCATAAAGATTTGTAAAATGATGTACATTTTGTTATATTAATAACTTAAATTGATTTTGTAATAGTCAATTGTCAACATTTGTCAAAAAAATTTAAGAAAACAGCATAAGAATATACATGTTGGTAATGTAAGCATGAGGATGCTAATTAGACACTACATGACTACATATAGAGATTGCCTGATGAAGATTTAATTATAAGATTGAAACGTCGTATGAATTTACAATTCGTATTTTGATTGGCACCTGGATGTCCACTTTCCTAATAACGTCAAAAATATACAATTTTTAATTTATCTGTAAAATCGAACGTGTTGAATTTGGATGCACTATTTACTTTCATCAAAAACACATCTCCGTTATATATTTCACAAGTAAACTTATACATCGCTAAAATATTAATATTATCACTAATAACAAGAACGCACAAACGAAAAATTCAAAGTGAATTGTCATAATATTACTCCATAGATTATACACTATTCGGATGGCGAATGCGATTATGCAACCATGTCAAAAATCATAACTATTGGTACAAACGGTATCGAATTCAAGACAATTTGATTTGACAGGTTATTCTTAGGCTGTGCCTTCTGTTATATTAAACCGACCAATGTTAAAAACACAATACTTTGTTCGTATTCCATATGATGAGCGACATTTTAAAATTGTAGGATTATACTTAATAATGTCCTACTGTCAATGCTAACATTTGTATGCGATTGTAGGCAGAAGTTATATAAGAGGGCCGTCGCGGTTGTAGATTCGCGCGAAGCGCTGATATCGCATATAATATAACGGCGGGTTTTTCAAATTGAAGCGGATTTAAATTGAATTATGGTTTATGTCTTTTTCAAAAATATGTAATGTTATATCATTTTTAGTAATATGCCAAGGTAGGCAGTGCCTTTCTGCCTATATGAAATGCACGCTACGGACTATACAGTCAGACATCATTCTTAAAATCAGTGGCCCAGTAGCCACTGACGCTTATCACTTATGGATTTCGTATACCACAAGAAAATCGAATTAATTTATTTACGTTTTATTATGATAATGACAAGTGGTGATTAAAGAACACGTAGAGTGTCTTACCGAAGTTGGGTAACTTAATCAGTCTCGAAGAAAAGGCTTTTGACCTTATTTCTTATTAGGCCTTCTAATGCATATTTACGAGTCTCAGGAGAAATATCACTTATATTGTATACTACTCTCCTTATTGTACGTATTTCTGCTTGATGTATTATTCTTGATGGGTTAACATTTTTATTTTAAAGCTTCTGTACTAAAAAAATCAGGTCTAGTTACCTAAAAATATTCAGTGCATAGAACACATAAATTGTAAGTCTAGATTAGTTGGTAAATAAGTCTAGAAGTTATGGAACTTCAAATGATACTTTACTATTGTACTTACTCGATATTAACGAAACTGATGTCTGCTAAAACTCGAATGAGTTTATGACGAGTTTCGAGAGATCGATGAGTTTGTGACATCTTAGTGATGTTTGTAATTTATATCCTTCTTTTATTCAATAAATAAATGAATATATATACCAAGATTCATAGCAATAAATGAAATAATGTTTAGATTAAATCATCCATTCATTTATTGGAATGAAGTTCCTTATCGCGCGTTGCGAAAGGGGGCTAGACGGAAAAAATTAAGACGAAAAGTTGTAACGACACTTTTCAATTTTCCAATCACAGCGTCGGTCGCCTTAGCCAATCACAGGCGAGTGACGTCATAGGCATGTCGCGTGATCGGC
>JAUPFZ010000035.1:0-111011 GCA_036937285.1 Euphydryas editha | reverse complement strand
AAACGGCTCCAACTATTTTCATGAAATCCAGTATGCGGGGGGTTTCGGGGAAGATAAATCTAGCTAGGATTCATTATCATAAAATGTCGTTTTATCCTTGTTTTCATGCAATTAAAACTGTTACAATTAGAATACGTAGGTAAATTTCGCCCCCATCTACAAGGCTATAATAGCTCAGGTGGGAAATCGGGCGGTCCCGAAACCAAAAGATCCCGGTTTAAGTCCAGATGTCTCCAGTTCGATTATTTTTCTCGCTTTTTGTTTCAAATTCTTTCTTTTGAAAAAAAACAACAAAAAATACCGAGCAAAGCTCGGTTATCCAGGTACTGGATAATATAAATTATTAGTCATATTTTTTTTAATCGTTTCCATAAATTTTTGATCTATTATAAAAGAAAATAGAATAAACACAACTTTTATCTTTGCGAGGATATTTGGCAACTTAATTACAGTTGTCATTTGATTTGGTTGTTTGTTTTTTACCCGACTGCGACAGAAGGAGGGTTATGTTTTTCGAGTGTATGTATGTATGTATGTATGTATGTATGTATGTATGTATGTATGTATGTATGTATGTATGTATGTATGTATGTATGTATGTATGTATGTATGTATGTATGTATGTATGTCCATTTCTTTGGCACGCCCTACAGCCCAAACGGCTGGACGGTTTTTGACATATGAGGTGTCGTTGGATTTGCCTAAATTGTAGTAGTGACATAGGCTATATAAATTTTCAAAATAGCGCCCGCAAATGGCGGAATGAGGGGGGGGGGGGTTGAATTTTTTTTCTTACTGTAGCAATATGGGTATCAAATGAAAGCTAGTAAATTGTTTTATTCTTTTTAGTTTATAATAAGAGTATTTTACGCAGTCGGGTTTTTTTATTATTTTTATTAAGCATACTTGTTTAAGGAATATCGAGTAATATTTTCTTATTACATATAACTTGAACAAATATTAATAGTAAGGTTATTTAATGTCCGGAAACTGTGGTTTTAATGACTTGAGATATCCACTGAATGTCTTTAGAAAATCATTAAAATAAAACTTAAACTCGTGTTTTATGTCGACTTCGATATTTTATGTTAGTTTTTTATTACTATTTGTCAAATAAAAATCTTTCATTTGTTTGTTAATTATATAATAAACTCTTCACCATCCCTCATCATCATCATCATATCAGCTATTGGATCCCCACTGCTGAACGTAGGCCTCCCGCATCGACCTCCAGAGCGACCGGTTCAAAATGACATTCTTGACCTACAATCATTAACATTTAAAATTAATGCAAAACATTCGTAGTTTACATATTTGTGGGACAAACATAATAATATCAATCCATATAACAAATTATACTTCAATCGTTCGAGGTTATTTGTGAGTCCTTGAACCATAGATCGATGTTGGACTTCCAATTAATTTTATATCAGTGATAGCTGACCAACAATACGGTGGACGGCGTATAGCTTATGCTACGTTATTACTATTGTGGCTTTTGTAAAAGTCTTTTATCTGAAATTATGAAATAAATTGATATTTGGGTTTGATTGTTACTATGCATATTGTTAACAACAGGCGTAGATGTGTTCTTACGTCAAACTAAATATTTTAACGAATCAAAATAAATGTAAAATGTAAATCATGTAATAAATTAATAAATAAATAATTGTATGTTGTTAGTTAGCAGGGAAGAGGACGTCAGGTACCAATCAAAAACACCAATTGCAAATTCATGCGACGTTTCGATCCTTTATTGGACCTTCTTCAGGCATCTGCAAATTTATTGTTATACATGAGTGAAAGGCCATACATATAATTTACAAAATATAGGCAATAAGTGAGGTGAACAAACTTTTTCTTTTCTCTTTAACTTTACATGTAGTGTCCAATTAGTAACCTTACATTTCCAACTTTATTGAATACAGCTTTAATTTTTAGAAACAATTTTTTGAATTATTATTTAAAAAAAAACAAACAACTAAAGTATTTTATGCTATTAGTTAATATTATTCTTATTATCATTTTTAAAGTATTATATTATTAAATTTTTGACCCCGCCGAATGAACCCACAACATAATTAGATCTGTATTTTATAATGTACAATAACAATTCCTATGAATAATTTACAATTTATATCAAATAAACATCAAAAATTCAAAAGCCAAATAATATTTTCTTATTTACCATGGTATGTAGTGCCTGGAACATCTATATGTCTGTCCTGAATATTTATTATTTTTTTGTTTTGTATCATTTTTAACTGATTATAATATACTATGTTTGATATATTAAATTTTGAAATTAGATTTTTTTTTTCAAATGTATATGTATTAATCTATTTTATTATATATAATAATAGAAATATTTATTATAAGCGTGACCAAATTCAAGAAATATTTAAAAAAAAATCTTATTAATATATTTATCTGTAACATGTTTAATAACTTAATCTACAGCTAAAAAAAAACAAGTATTATTGCTGACGTAATATAATAAATTATTCATTTTCAAATACAGGAAAAACAAAAATAAAAACAAATTGGCGCGGTAGTAACATGTGGTCCATATGAAAAATGCCATATGGGAATTCCCATGGCTCTAATAAGGGAGTGTCGTTTCTCGTATAATTAAAATGCTACTTTATATCCGGTAAATTTTAGTAGCTATTTTTTACATAATGGATTCTTATTATAGAAAATATTTGTTATAAATAAATTATTTTGTCGATTAGGACTTTCAATTACTGAACTTAATTGAACAGAACCAGCCTGTAAACGTCCCATTTCTAAGCAAATGCCTCTTCTCCATGTAATAAAAGGGTTGTAGTTTAATAAACCACGCTGCTCTACTGCGGGTTGTCAGATTATTTCCATAACAAGAGTAACGATCACTTTCACGTTTCTAAGATAACAACCGGTACCGATGGCTTAACGTGCACACCCAGGCACTGTGGGGACACCCACAAGAACCCAGACCAGAAACAAACACTTTGATGTGACTTTTCGTACCACTACACCAGAACAGTTGTAAAATCTTTTTTTTCTTTTTTTTAGATAATTGTTGTATAAATCATGTCCACGTAGAATTGTGCCCAGAATACTAGCAGCATTTACCCGTTGAATCGCAATTCCGATTCTCTGGTCAAAAAATGAACGAAGCCCAATTGTTACTTCTTTTAGAAAAAATTTTAAAGTTTTTTTAGAAGTCCGTTGCAATTTGTAATCCGTTGCAATGTTAGTCTTTATGTAGTTTTGATATTTGTATTTGGAGGTGTTTATTTGATTACTGACAAGTATAATAAGAGTTTATTTGCGTTAATGTTTTTAATCGCGTCTGTAAAACTTATTTATTTATTTAATTAAGATGAATTATATCCTTCATATTACTTAAAAAGTTAAAAAAAAATTATCCAACTTTTACGTATTTTCGCGATTAATTCAAATTCAAATTTATAATAATAATTTTATAACACATTATAATAATAATAAAATAATAATAATAAAATAAACACACAGTCATTCGTTCATAATGTATGCAAATTAATACCCGTGTTTTAAGTAGCAACCTACTGATATACATGTTTATATATTTTTTTATAAATACGTTTGTACTCGTACATAAACATATATACATCACATTCAGACTCGGGGCGAGAATCGAATCCAGAACCCAGAAGTGGAAATCAGGGTACCTGCCAACTGATCAGTCAATGCTAATAAAGTTATATCACAATTTTATTGTATTGCATAAAATTTTAGGCAGACTAAACGAAAGTCATAGAGAAGTGTAAATACACCGTTTTATGGATAACAATTTACTCTCGCAGTAATTTTTTTTTCATTAATTTAATTTTTTTTTTAATTACTGAAAATACGCAGAATACATTTCCGTGTTAAATTCGCGTAAAAAAGTTAATTACTCGTACCTTTTATCTGACATGGACTTTCAAACACTAAGCAAGCGTGAGCACCTGACTCACAATTACGAGAAGGTATTGTATACAACAAGCAGAGTAGTCATATAAAAATTAACGCTAATTGAGCAACTTAGCTATTTTATTCTTTTATAAAATAAATAAATATTAACCAACAATCTTTATAAGGCCTAATTTGACCTAAGAGGCCTCTTTTTTTTCATGTGATACTGCCATCCGCTTCGAGATTATGGTTTCGTTCCCGCCCCGAGTCTTAATGTATTATTTATATATAAATATATAATATGTATATATTTGTCTGTTGTTACCTAAAATACAGGCATTAAGTTGCCTACCTTGGGAACAAACGAGAATGTGTGTATGATAGTATATCTATTTATTTATTCTTATAGTAAATTAATATATTTAAAATATTATACTCAAGAATGTACTCTGTCAAAAATACGGAAACGAGTGAGATTGTTTGTTTTTTACCCGACTGCGACAGAAGGAGGGTTATGTTTTTCGAGTATATGTATGTATGTATATATGTATGTATGTATGTATGTATGTATGTATGTCCATTTCTTTGGCACGCCCTACAGCCCAAACGGCTGGACGGTTTTTGAGATATGAGGTGTCGTTGGATTTGTCTAAACTGTAGTAGTGACATAGGCTATATAAATTTTCAAAATGGCGCCCGCAAATGGCGAAATGAGGGGGGGAGTTGAATTTTTTTTTCTTACTGTAGCAATATGGGTATCAAATGAAAGCTAGTAAATTGTTTTATTATTTTTAGTTTATAATAAGAGTATTTTATTTGTTGCACATCTCGTGATCAAGCGGCTCAATTTAAGGTTTATACAGTCTATTAAAGAAGATGGGCTATGGATACTTCGACTCATAGTATGATAGTAATAACCAACAATATCTAACTATTTAACAAGTATCAAAACTTAACGCGTTTGAAACCATGCGGGATGTGTAGTATTTCATAAAACCTTATGTTATAGTTCTTTTTATTTTCAACAACTCACATCAAACTACGTCAAAAATTCTTAAACGTAACTTTACGATATTTATAAGACTGCCTTATTTTACCAACGTTAGTAAAATATATCTTTTACCCTAAGTGAAAATAAAATCCATATTCTAAAATATTTAATTTTAAGGGAAATCGCATCAATTAATTTACTAAAATAATTATAGAATATTATCATCATCATCATATCAGCAATTGGATATCCACTTCTGAACGTAGGCCTCCCCCATCGACCTCCAGAGTGACCGATTCATAGCAACCTCCATCCAACGGTTTCTGGCGACTTTCCTCAAGTCGTCTGTCCATCTCGCGGACGGCCGTTCGATGTTGCGTTTACCGGTACGTGGTCTCCACTCGAGAATCTTTCTGCTTCAGCTTGCAAATCCGTTGCGCTATGTCGGTAACCTTCGTTCGTCTGCGGATCTCATCATTTCTGATTCGATCTCGCAGAGAAATACTAAGTATAGCCCTCTCCATTGCACGCTGTGCGACTTGGAGCTTGTTTAGAATGGCCATAGTCAGAGACTACACCTCAGATCCGTATGTCATCACTGGTAACACACATTGGTCGAAGACTTTCGACTTCGGGCACTGAGGTATGACAAATGAAAAGACGTTTTTTAACTTCCCGAACGCTTCCCATTCTAGCTGGATTCGACGATTGATCTCTCTCGAAAAGTTGGTCTTACCAAGATGGACATTTTATCCTAGGTAGATGCTTTCGTCAACAACTTCAAGAGTAGAATCTCCAACCGATATCGAGGTGGGCATGACATGGACATTCGACATGATTTTTGTCTTTTTCATATACATTTTGAGGCACACTCGTCGGGAAACTACATCAAGGTCACTGAGCATAATACCGAGGTCCTCCATTTGTCATTTTAAATACAATAATTTGCGTGCATTAAGGTCAAACTATAATTTTAAAATTTTACATTACTATTAAAGTTATAAATATATCGCATATAATTTTATTTTAGTCGTTATTTATTTACTCTTATCAAAGTTATGTAGTCATTAACAACTACTTAGAGAATTGAAATTTAATTTAATATAAGGTATAATATTGTTTAAAAGTATCTAATCAATTACTACATTTCCTGGCAGCTTAAGTTTGAAGATAGTTTCAGAGTCGGAAGATCTTGTTCAAACAAGTTAATTAGCTCGCCATGATCTTTGTAAGTTTCAACTGAACTAAACAAGAATGTTTTCTATCTTATTTTATGCTGTTTAAGTTCGTTAATTGGCTCCAATAAACATTCAAAACATTTACCCGAAGATGAGTGTATTTACTTATGCGCAATGCTATATTTACTACATATATAAAATTAATTTTTTATGTAAATATATAAGTAAGATGTGTAAAATTAAGCATCATATTTTAATTAAAATTTTCAAAAAAAATTACAACAAAGTAGCTTTTTACCTTATATCAACCAATCCTTCAAGCAAACCTGTTTAAATATTCATTATCATCGTAAATCACTTATATTTAAAAACAGCTTTATTATAACTAAATCTTTGTTATAATTATAACTAGCTAAAACATTATTTTATTAAAAAATTATACAACACAAAACTAAGACAATAAACACACACACCTCGCGACACCGCAGTCCTGTCGTGACCACGATCCATGCAACTGGGTCGAAATATTGACGCAAAATCACTGTGTTATATCGTGGTATGTACCCGTTTTAAACATAATAATATGTCTTCAAACCACGAAATAAGTCTTAAATCATTAAGACAATAAATTTTCACCGACCATAGGAGGACGATTAAAAAACTATTTTAAACAAAGATATTAAAGTTCTCCTTTTAAACGCTGTTTGTAAAATACAAAGACTAAACTTATAAATGAGTCACGGCCTTGTTCAGGATGTCACTCGTTAATAAAGTTTTAATTACATTTCACGTTTCAGGAGTATTTCGCATCGTTCGATAATTTCTAGCGGTAAATTTGAAGAGACTATATACTGCCCGCAATTTCTCTTGAATTCAAGCTTGTATAGGATGTTGTTGTAATTATATTGCTTTTTCATAATAAGCAAATAACTGATTTAAAATAATGATATCTTTGCTGAACTTTTCATCGCCAAATTTCTCACTCATTTTGTTAACACTTGTAAATGTACTAAAAAAAAATTGACAAACTGTAAAGTTTTAAATAAACGCGATAAATTATAGACTTTCAATTAAATGAGTAAAATTCGCGTAATATATTTACGCGAAGTTATAAATGTTAACAAAATTATAAATAGTAAACCATAGAGATGTGCGCGTTGTCAGATCGATAAATGAGATTTATACTCCTACTTAGACATACGTTTTACTAAAACATAGAAACGATATTTCACTACTTATTTTATAAGTAACTATCGAGTTACATCACTGACTGATTTCCTATCAAGTCATAACACGGTAAAATTAGTATAATGTTGATTTTAAAACAAAAAAAAGAGCTTGCTAACTTTGTGCTAGAAAAGAGCTTTGTGTTATAGCCGGTGTATTAAAGGAGATAGGTAAGGTGCGCTGCCAAACAACAGGATAACAGAAAGCCAAATTCCTTAATTAAATTAAGCTTATATTAATAATACAACAACTTCTAATGAATTCGTGGCGATGAGGGAGCGAAAATCCAAAACTTCTAAACATGCCTTGTGCGATGAAAAGTTTAAGCAGATAACCGATTCATAAAAAATAAAAAATAAAAAAGTTACTGAATACTGATAATTAATATAAACTAACCAATTAATTTTAGAATATATAAAGTAAATTGATTAGTCATATACACACACACACATATATATATATATATATATAATAATAATAATAATAATTTATTCAAAAAATGTAAGTACAGTTTACTGTACAGTTCAAGACATATATAGGCACAATTTAATATAATTAGACGGCCGGCTGGTCGAGTGGTCAGGCAACTGGACACTTTACGCAGCGGTCGCGGGTTCGAATCCCGCCAGGTGCAGATAATTTGTATGACGAATATAGATGTCTGCACCGGGTCATGGATGTGTATTTATTTATATATGTATTTATATCTTAAATTTATTTCCGTTACTAGTACCTGTAACACAAGTTCTTACGAACTTACCACGGGGCTAGGTTAACGTGGTGTGATTGTTGGTTAATATTTATTAAAAAAAAAAAAAAAAAAAAAAAAAATTAGGTAAACAATGTGTATTTTTGCCTTCCGAACTAGGCTTAAGCCTGTATCTTGGTCGGCAACGATTCCTTCATTCCTCCTAATGATACACAACTTGTATGATCGCACTGTATCAGCAAATGTTTATAGTACAATATGTTTTACCTACAATATTTACAAGCTTATTAAGTTCTTAAGCGATGTGTAGTGTGTTTGTTTGTGTGTGTGCGTGTGAATGTGTGTTTGTATGTTTGTTTGTATATGTGTGTGTATGTGTTAGGGTAAATATTTCAACAATTCTTCAGTCTCATCATATCCAATACTAAGTAAATACTTTTCTGTTAACTTTTTTGCTTCATATTTTGTAAGTGAATGAATGTTTGTTTCTTTATTTATTTTATTATAAAGAACGGCACTGAGAGCTATATAACTCTGCTTAGCCCACGCTGTACGACATTTCACCAGTGGGCAAACCCTGCCAGCACCTTGTCGTCTAACTGCGGATTGGCGATCGTTTTTTAAACTAGAATGTCGGCGCAAGACCATACGAGTTATGGCCAGTTGTCGGACAGTGAGGACTTTGCATTCGGAGTAAAGTTTTGCTGTTGGAAATGTTCGTTTTTTCCGAGTCATTACTTTTAAAACGGCCCTTTGTGCGCGCTCCAATTTTAGCATTAGTGTTTTATTCGCACCTCCCCAAATCGAGATACAGTGTGATATGATTGATTGGCACAATCCCATATATATGGTGTGAATGGTTCTGGGATCTGCTGAGTTGCGCAAGTTCTTGAAAATGTATATCAGTCTCCTGACCCTTGAGATTGTTGTCTCGATCTGAACACGCCAGCTAAGTCTCTCATCCAAGTGTATTCCCAGGTATTTTACACTTTCGACACTTTGCAGAGCCCTGCAGCCGCACTGACCAGAAACATAGTTTTGACATGTGTGTATAGTAATACCGGTATCCATGTTCTGTGATTCGTTTGCCTTGGTAAGATGAAAACGAACTACCCTTGTTTTGTCTAGGTTAAGTGTTAGTAAATTATTGTCAAGCCAAATTATGACCATATGCAATGCGTTCTCGGCACATTTTTTAGCATTCTCCCAGTTGTTCCCATGCACCAACAGTGCAGTGTCATCGGCGTAAGTGTATACATTGCAATTTTGGAGAGACAACCTGCACAATTGGTCAATATAGACAAGGAATAGTGTGGGTCCCAAAATACTCCCCTGTGGAACACCGTAGCAAACTGGTTGTTCATTGCTGACCACGGATCCTATTTTTACAATTTGTGTGCGGTTCGTAAGGTAGCTCGTAAATAAATCAAGACCAATGCCCCGGACACCAATGGATTCCAGCTTCGTTAAAAGAATTGGTACAGAGACGGTGTCAAAAGCCTTTGATAGATCCAAAAATATACCATAGCACTTCCTTTTGTTATCTATATGGGTTACTAGGCCTTCAGTAAAACTAGACACTGCATCTTCCGATGACATACCACTCCGAAACCCATACTGGTTCCCCGCTAGAATTTCAAACCTGTTCAGATAAGCTCTGAGTGTCGCATTAAGGTAACGCTCCAGGATTTTTGATAAAGCAGTTAATACGGAAATCGGCCTATAGTTAGTCACGTGGTGTTTGCTCTGCCCTTTGTGAATGGGATGTACTATCGCCTTTTTCAGTGCCGATGGAAAGATACCTTGTGATATGCAGAGGTTGAAGATATGTGTAATTGGACGAACTAAGGCATCACACGATCTTTTTAATACACAAACTGGGATATATATATATATATATATATATATATATATATATATATATATATATATATATATATATATATATATATATATATATATATATGTGGCATGTACAGGCAAGATATAAAAAACTATAACTTAAGTTTAGAACATTTTTATATTTGTCATGTGTCAGAAATTTGGTATATAAGTCGATTAATTTGTAAGAATAAATGAGTTGTAAAATAGAGTTGTAAAATATATTATTGGAAGGAAATACAATGTTATTTACTTATTTGAGGATTTTATTTAACCACCTGACCAACACTCGCACTACACCAGCCCGGTGCCTTTCACTTCCAAATATATATATATATATATATATATATAGTTTTATATATATATAAAACTGTAATTTACTAAACTTCTAAAGACAAAATAGATTAATTATACCACTATGCAAAACCCCTAAACTACAAAAAAAAACTTGCTTTATAATATTATCAAAAGTGATTAATATGCTAGTAAAAATGCAACCTTAAGCATTTCAATTCAAAGTTAAATATCTTCAAATCAATATTAAAGTTTGAAAACACAAAATCTTTCATAACAACTAAATAAAGAGTATTTCAAAACGAAAGTTAGTAGAAACCAAATATCACTTTCAAAAGTAATTTAACGTTTAGCAATATTAACTTTATTTTTCGCGAAACATTTTATGTAAGGGGAGTTATTTTAAAGTTATAAAAGTCAAAATTTCATGGTGTTTTGTCCTAAATTATATGATCGGTGCAACTTGATAGAGGTTAAAGTATGATAAAAACATTTTATAAGAAAATTGCGGCAATATTATTGATCTATTAAGATTATTAAGGGGCGAACGATGTAATCTCGGCTTGGTAAGACGTTCTCTACTAAGAAATAATAATACCATCAGTAGTAGTAGTAAAAGGATATTATACCTTGTCCAACCGTTTATTATCTTTTTGACAGCTCAAGTCTATAAATTAACGTTTTTTTTCTTCGGAATAATGTACTACAGTAATGTCGTACTTTATAGACGGGTAGTGATTGCCCTGTGCATATCAAACAACCACAGACTATAAAACAATTCTTGAAATATTATATCGATCGATGAACCGATCATATAATAAAAATAATTTGACTTCATATAAGTATTGTTTCTGTAAAATTAATTTTAAAAAGGAAATAAAAATAGTATCTATGACTCCAAATTTCATTATTTCCAAGAAATTAAGTCGAAATCTTGGAAGTTCAAATCAAGAGTAAAGAACAATGAATCTGTTCATTCGTTTATTTATTTTTTGACGGCTGCTAACTATGCATGCGTTAAAATAAAACTAAGAAACGAATAATTAATATTTAAACTAAAAATATTTCATTAAATCGATTGTAAGTTCTTCTTAAATAAAATCGATTATTATTTGAAATCGAATCAGTAACGTGTGAGGGTGTAACTAATGTCGAACTGTCAAAAAGATAATAAACGGTTGGACAAGGTATAAGTATTAATATATGCATATAACAAAAAAAAAAAAAATCTATTAACATAAGATCGGACCGAGAACTATCATTATCTCTATAGATAATAATACCTTGTATTATGTATAAAATTTGAGAGTATCTTTACATCAACCCTAAAACGGATGTTACCAAAAAAAAAAAAGAAAAAAAAAAACTAGTGGAATACATAAATAAAACACACAAAAAAAAAACACACAAAAAAAAAAAATAATAAAACACATTGACGGCCGGCTGGTCGAGTGGTCAGACAACTGGACACTTTACGCAGCGGTCGCGGGTTCGAATCCCGCCAGGTGCAGATAATCTGTATGACGAATATAGATGTCTGCACCGGGTCATGGATGTGTATTTATGTATATATTTTATGTATTTATATCTTAAATTTATTTCCGTTCCTAGTACCTGTAACACAAGTTCTTACGAACTTACCACGGGGCTAGGTTAACGTAGTGTGATTGTTGGTTAATATTTATATATTTATTTATAAATACTTTTAAAATGGGAAAACTCTTTATTATTCTAACTATAAATAGAAGTAGGAAAACTAATTATAACGAATGTTTTACCTGTGTTTGCTTTCGGAGCGAAAATCAAAGGCAAAAAGGGTTTAGAACTTTAGAACTTTCCAAAACACATTATTTAAAACACTCTCTTTTTCCCAACGATATTCACGGAAAATTAGTTTCAGTATCGGAATTTAATGTTTCCGTATAAATTAAATCAATTTTCTTACGATAAAGTACAAATGTGCTCAAATATATATGAAAAAGTTTTTTATATGTTCATATAACTTCTGTTGACAACATTGAACCTTGAGTTTGAAAAAATAATGAGAACAAAAGATATTTTTATAATTCCTAAGGTAACTAAATTTTAACATTACTTTATACAATTTATATATGACTATATATGACCCGCATATGCTTACATATATTATATGAATAATTTTAATTGTTTCTTGTTTTAAAACTTTGATATCTATACTTAAGGAACGTACCCATACTACGTGACTCGTTCGGCGGGAGGGGGTCTTCAAAAATTCTACGCTTAGTCACTGGGGCGTCTTAGCTTTTCGACACGTTATCAACATCCTTTACAGAAATCTCGCGCTTTTTTACCTATATTCAAATATGGCGGTCAGCGTTTAGCCCTTTTTAAACTCACAGATGACAACACTACGTTACACCACTAGTACTACAACTAACCACATTTTTTTAACTTTCTATTTGAAAAAAAAAAAAACTTTTAAAAATATATTTATGAATTCGCCTATGACTATTAACATCGTCGGAACTGCAAAATCGATTTTTCTAAATTTATTTAATAAAACATTCCTAAATAATAAAATCTATTATCAGCTGAAAAGAAAAATATTTTTTATGCATAGTTTTTTAATCACTTTATTTATAAATGTCGGTATTTGAAAGAAATATGTAAAAAGACGCATGCAATTAACAGTTTTCATCGCTATCCTGTAAAGTTGTTTTTTTTTCATATCCGACATTTTTAATAGTCATAGGCGAATTACTACGCGAACATTTGAGAGGAAGGGGGAAGGTCTTAGCAAATACTACGGGTGGTCACCGATCGGGGAATTTTGTAAAAAAGGGGTCACGTAGTACGGGTACATACCCTTATAATAAAACTGTAACAGGTCCAATTCTGTACATTGAAGACATTTTGAAAATTTCTTTTAGATGGTACTTTATAATCGATACTAAGGCCAAAAATATATTTGCTATGTCATTTTAGTATCTGTCTATATCTTTGCCATGCATCAATTAAAAAAATCTACAGTGAAACTACATGTCTACTCAATTGTGATTGATCAAAGCATGGACCGTGGGCAATTACGTAGCTTACGCGAGGGCAAGAAATCGCTGAGGTGTCGAATTTCCAAACTAATTGAGGCTCGGCTACCGATTTCATTAATACATTTAACTATTTTGTACACTCTTCTTATAAATCTTTAGTAATCTCTCTTTTCATTAGTAAAAATCGTAACAAAATCCGTTAGGTAACTTAGAAGAAAGGAGAGAAACAGACTAAAGAAACTAGCAACTTTTTGCACTATTCCAAATTGAAATGTGTCTGTAAAATTATACAATGCGGTAACAATAAAGTTTCTTAAATAAAATAACTACTTTAAAGTAAAATAATTATCGTAGATATTAGGTAACAAAAAAAATATTTTACAGACGATGAATTATAAATCACGATCTATTTAATGGATATTTTTTTTCTTTGCAGAGAGTGTGACTGAGTCGAAAGTGGTGGAGACTGGATCGCATAAAACACCAGCGTATCCATCCCGTATCTCCGCCGGTGAGATTGGTAAACCTGTAAATTATTATTCAGTTAGGAGATGTAGATTACGAATAGAATATTAGATTTGATACAGCGTAGAACGTAATATGCAATTGCATGAATCTAATTAAATTCTACCTGATATACATCCAGTTTTGACAACATTATTTAGTATTTTAATAGACAAATATAAATTCTCGATTAAAATGATAATTTACTTAGAACACTTCGGCGTTATATATACGTAAGTTAATGTAGGTAAATTGTTTTATCAAAGTCTATATAATTCAGTTTGTATTGTTTTCTAGAATGGAGTGGTGTAACCGGCGGTCCACCTGCTGAAGTAGTCTTGAGATTACATCCTTCACCCACACCCGCATTTCCTGCACACAACACGCGTTTCAATCTTTCAACAGAAATTGGTGAGCAAAAAGATATTTTATGTCTTTAAAAAAATGTCTATAAATCTTCAAATCTGATTTACTTTCAAATGGTTAGCAATCGATCCTGACTCCAAACTTTTAGGCTGCGTTTTCAACAATAGGTACATGCAAATACGCGGTAGGTAGTTGTAAATTAATATCTTCGAGTATTGCTTGAGCACAAACAAAAGATCGGTGAGTCTAACTTTAGTTCGTAATTAATGGCATTAAAAACAATATCTATATAAATTAACGCTGAATTCAAAGTACATAAATTGGATTGTTATTGGTGAGTATATTTTCATCGTTGCTCTAGAATCTGCGTGTAGCTGATTATCATCACAAAGAAATTAAACATCGTACGTGATTCACACGGTCTGTATGTAGTACATTAGTTATTGTTAATTTCAGAGCGGAGTAAAGTCACCGATTGTCCGCCAGCCGAAGTAGTTAGCCGAATACATCTCCCTACAAAACCAGCTCATCCAGAAATTATGATCGCCAATTTGTCTTTAGCTAACATCGGTTAGTATTAAGCCTATGTTGTCATGACAAGTTCGCTGAGCCACTCATCGGCACAGAGCATTATATAAAATTCTCCACATTTTCATTAATTTAGTTCATACTTCATTTTATTATTTTTCAGTGTTATATAACATGACCAGCACCAGCCTTGACCGTACTGTCCATTAGATAATTACGTATTTTTTTCCATAAATGCTCTATTATAAAACATTAGTATAAATTAAGCCATATCCTTAATTGCTTATTCTGTTCCATCATTGACCTAAATACAATTCCATCATTGACCTAAATACAATTCCAAAGCATGTAAGTTAACTTTAAGAGTTATGATAAGTTGGTTTTGTCTCTTAGATGGAAGTGGTGTCGTGGTTCGAGCGGAAGAGGCACTTATTGTTGCGTTTGTGTTACTGCTGTGGGTCGCAGCTATTGCACTTTTCTTCAACCGTTGGGGCAAGATCAGGTGCGTCTATAAACTGTACGTAGATCTCTTGCTTTTTCATTTTCAAATCGCTATTTATACATCATACATTACGTTTAAGCAATGTTTGTTAATAATCATAAATTGTTGTATAACTATTCGCTCGTAAAATGAAATGAAATAATAGCTCATAGCTAGTTCTGGGTTTGTTTATATTCTCTTACAAGTAATAATATGGAATGTTATTGAAATCGTAGAATTTTAGTGAAACAATAATAAATTTCAACGAAATACTGAATTCAACTTAAGATAAGGGGATAAATGTATATTATATTATTGTCTTTATCTTTTTAATTTCTGATATAAATTAGCAATTATATAATTTCATAAATAATATCAAAATGTTAGCAAAGTTTCCTTTAAAAACTTCTGTTGTCATGTTTATTACGTGTACGTCATACCTTTATTATTTCTTCGTAGGATGCTAGAACCATATCAGCCAAAGTTTCAACAGCAACATAGACAAAGTTGCGCCCTCGCAGAAAACTCCGTATCAGTCCCGCCACATGTAAGTTTCTTTTTAGAGGTTTTTCTTTTAAGGTTCGTAGTTAATTGAAATAGCAAGGACGGTAGATAAGTTATAATATGAGAATATAAGCCAAAAATCGTGATAAGTCTCAGCTAGTTCGCTTAATGTTGCTTTGTTTGAAAATTCGTATTGTGCTCGCCTATGAATAAAAACATCTTAGGTAAACTTGCGTGCTTATTACAGCAATCTCTATTTAATAAGCCAATAAAGCCTGATATAGTTAAAAAAAGTCCAACTATGGGAGATTTATCGATTATTACATTACATTTCCGTACTCAATTTAAATTGCCAATAAAAAGACCGTAAACTGTAATTATTCCATTGTGTTTTAAGAGTTTGATGGATAATTTTAATTCAATATAAAATAATAATACGTAATTTCACTCGATATAATTTGATATAATGTTTCAAAAAGAGACTCGGTGGACAATACACAATTTTGTCGTTATATTTAAATTACTTCGGCATTGAAAGATCGCGTTTATAATAAATAGCCTACGTTGACAGAAGCTATAGTGATGTTCTCACTAATTTCTGTCATTTTTTATCGTGTCTTATTATGCTTGATGACGATATATTTTTTTTAATTATGAAAAGAAAAAAAAACAATTTGCTGCTAGAACAATAAATAACTGTGATTCATGTTCACTATTACGATGATCCTTAATAACTTATTAAGATCCTTAATGACATGTGTTCTACTTACTAGCACTTTATGTCCCATATGAAAATTATTTCCAATATCAACTCTAAATAGTTCTAATAAATATAATAAAATACTTATAAAGACTTTTATAGACTTCTTTCCTCAATAAACTCTAAAAATGTCTTTAATAAGTCTTTTATTCTATTTATTAGAAATATATAGAGTTTATATTGGGAATAATTTCCATTTTAATAAAGGACATCATGTACACATATAATACAATCGTAACGACGCTAATTCTATATTGAATATTTTTAAAACAATAAATATTCATATTTAAATTTATATTAGGGATTAGGGAGACAGTCTCCCCGTGATCATGGCGATTGAAACATTGCCGAAATATAGAGAACTCAACAAAATTATAAACGCGGTAAGCACCCGTACAAATATAAATTTAAATATGCATAGTGATCGCGTTAGTTTAAAACAATAATTATTACCTGTTATAGATATATTACTATAGAAAACATTCTTATTCGAATTTTTTTGTCTATTTGACTATTTATTTAACTGTTCAAATCTCAAGAAATACTGAACTGATTATAAATAAATAATAATAATCACTGCAAGTGGACGTGAACCAAACATTTAATCGTTCAACTGAAAGATAAAAAAAAAACTAAGAAGAGTCTACTTTTACAAAGGTTAATAATGTTTTTTTATATATTATCTATGTCAGCATCGAGCATCCCTTTCAAGAGGTTGTGTTTCGTATGACTGCGGGGGATCGTTCCCTTCGTATCAACCTTGTGGTTACCTCGGACATCGACCGCGACAGGTGACATTATTTCAATTACTCATTAAATACCTTTTTATTATATAGGACTTCCAATACCGTGTTATTTTACTGCTACGTTCTTATTATCAGAAAAAGTTGATTACTATTAATTAGTAAGTTTTATTGTATGTTTATTTATAGATATTCCGAAATATTCAATATTCTGTCTAGGTCTAATGAAATTTTTTAAGTTTGATTATTTTAGCCAATACTGAATTTAAATTCTAGAACTCTGTCTTCGTTGGAAGCATGGGTGGAATGGCCTTAATACCCGAAAGTCCGCCACGAAGATCGCGTTCAGTAGCCGATCTGCCAGCTCTCGTAACACCTTCGGAGCACGTTACCCGCACCCCCAGGTCATCGAGGGCCGCAAGTCTCCACAGTGCTGTGGACCTCAGAGTCTGTGTCCCATCACCCCGAACCTCGAGAGCAGCCAGTCTTCAATCTGCTGCAGAGTTACCACAAGGATCAGTTCAGGTCCATGTCAGAGGCTCTGTGACAAATATGAACAGACCCAAGAGTCCAAGACGTTTGACAATCACAAATGTGTAATGTTTTGCGTGAAATCGTTCAAGCGACTGAAGACCAATAAATTATATTATTATATTATTTTGTTAATTTGAGTTTGTGAAATATGGCTATTTAAATATCTCAACTACTTATATTTAAGTGAATAAATATCATTATATTAATTATTGTATAATAATATTATAGACATAAAATAATTGAGTAATTATAATATTCAAATAAATGAATGATGCCTGAAAGCATTAAAAAAGTCCTTTAGTGTAAGTTATCTATAAGATTTTCTCGATTTTCTTCTAAAACTATCTGGTAGAATTATTATTAGCGTCCTTTTATCTCTATCGTCATATCTTTACTGTGTCGTGTCAAAAGTTAGAATGATTGAATAACAAACACACATATGTACAAACTTTTACATATATGATATTAGAAATAAAAATATTTTTAAGATGACTTTTTTATATTTAACTCTGTAATGTATTATGACGCCCGTAAGTAATTCACTGCCCGTCAAAGGCTCTTTCTCTTCTATTAAAGAGAAGTATTCGGGCCTTTTCAATACAATATTGCTTAATCTTTGTTTAAGGGTAGCACAAGTTTTTATACAAAAGCGTCAATAAAGCGTTATCGGTCTTAACGATTCTCGAATGTTTTGTATATTATAACTCTACTAAGGAATTTCAAATATCAGTTTCTTTTTCAATACACAAAAGTTCTAAATATAAACCTGCAACACTAAATAACAAAAGCTCGAATTATCTACAGAGAAATTAATACCGGAAATATAAGTAGCTGTTGCCCGCAGTTTTGCTTGAGTGAAAATCTGTATTACAATACATAAGATATTAAATCAATAGTGTAATAAATTGTGTAGTATTGTGTAGCTCTATTCACGCATCTAGCTTCAATATTGACGAAATTCAAACGAAGTTTCAATCCCTTTTCACTCGGGGCAGATATTTGTTTTTCTGCAAATATTTGTTTCCGGTCTGGGTGTATGTTCTTGTGAGTCTCGCCATCGCACCTCGGAGAGCACGTAAAGCCATCGGTCCCGGTTGTTATCATAGACACCTGATAACGATCGCTACTCATGGTAGGGTAATTATCCGCAAATCCGCGATGTAGCAGCGCTGTAGATTAAGCTCCAACCCTTTTCCTATATAGAAGAGAAACCTTTGCTCAGAAAGAGGTTTACAAGCTGATTCAGAAGTTCAGTTCAGTATATTAACCAAAGTATGTAGATAATAAAACTTTTGAAAACTATTGTTAAGTATAATGTACAATTTTATTTTTTAATATAGAATACTTTGTCTGTGGCATAGACTTTACTTTTTTTTTTTTTATGTTAGTTGGATAGGCAAACTGGCAAACGTGCCACCTGATGGTAAGTGGTCGACGTCGCCCATGAACATAAACTAGTTTACCTGGAACTAGCCCAGCCAATTCATTTATGTGTTGCCTATCCTGAGACATATGATGTTAAGTCTCGGTGCCAGTAATTACACTGCCTGTCTTGCCCTTCTTTCCGAAACACAGCAAAGCTGTTTCACGGAAGAAATAAGCAAGATGGTGGTACCCATGCAGCCGGGAGCGCGGCACAGCGCATCCCTCCCACCGGTAACAACTCTGTAACGGTAACTTACTCTGTGGTTTTCTCTCTGTGGTGTGTCGTGTGTAACTGTTTTTGTCTTGTAGTTTTTAAATCTTTGCCTTGTAATTTTTAAATAATATTTAAATCAAAATATAAGAACTACATGTACTTGCATACATTTAACTATATAAATTGGACACTGTTGATTATATATTACCATAAATGACATTATTATTTAGTAAAATATTAGGGTATATATCACTGAAATCTATTCAATGATAACCGATTTAAATACACTTTCACTGTTACAGGTGTAGCGATCGTTACTCAGGGTAGAGTAATTAAGCACTAACAGTAGAACTGGTTTGTAGAATAATCTGTAACCCTTGTCCTATATGGAGAAGAGGCTTGTGCCCAATACTGGAACACTTATAGACTGATTTATTTTAAGTTCAGTGTGACGTATATGCAAGAAAAAGCTATATGCAAACCTTCAAAGTTCTAACTTTAGCGGTTTCTGTTTTGTGGTGATATATGTGTCTACTAGTCAGTGAGCCTCCTTCTTTATCGTGTACAGACGTAGTATCCAGCCACCTGTAGTACAGTAGCATAGCAGATTAAGCTCCAACATTTCTTTAAGATACAATGTTTCTTCTACATGAAGATGAGGCCTATGGCTAGCAGTGGCAGGCTTATTAATTTAGGTAAAATCAGTTCAGATTTTATATATAAATTATTTTGCGAGTAAAGAACAATCCAATTACGCAGCCTTTCTTAGGAATAATAAAATGCTAGGAACGTAAATGAAGAATTCGGTAATAAGACTTATTTGAATTTGGATAAACCTAATCAACACAATTCCGTTACTAAACAAGGTTTTTTCTTGAAAAGTATTCTTTTAGGAAAAAACAACAATATATTTACTTGTGGTTGAAAATCTTTACATTTTTTTGAAAAGGGATCGTAATCATAATTTAATCACAACATCGTTTCACAATAGATTGGTTAAATATGCTTGAAAAAAAAAAATTTTTCCTTTTCTAAAATGTTCTAAAATGATGAAGGATAAATTTATTCACAATTGAGTTGATATTATTAATTTTAATAATGTTAGAGAAATTTTACAATATTATACATATTTACAATTCAAAATTTAAAATAATTATTTACAAACAGTTTTGGTATAAATCATGTCCGCGTGGAATGGTGCCAAGAATACTAGCAGCATTTCCCCGTTGAATCGCAATTCCGATTCTTTTGGCAAAAAATGGCTGGTGCATTTTTTGTGCCTCCTGTCACCAGTGGAAGCTATGAGTCATGGGGTTAAATCTTTTAGATTTTTTTTTGCACTGCTACTCCAAGGTCCAAGTGTTTCGACTGCAAACGGCACAAACACATAACTTTGGATAAGTGACGAATATTTGTGCCATTTACTTATTTCAGCCTTCTCCGCAGCGGCTCCCATTCTTACAGCCGTTTTCCTGACATGAGACGGAGCCAATGTGTCGACGCAGGTTGCGTCCCATAAAAGCGCCCGTCCCCTTTCCCAGGGAATCAGTGTTAAACCATCAGGCCTCTTGCCATCATCGCGACTAATTCCAGTAGGCTCTAATTCTAGCTAGGATAAATTATACAAATACACTTTATTTTAATACTAAGCTTTTTAACAAAATATATGAAGCCTCATTGTAAGTACATTATGTCTGTATTACGAGACTTCGCTCTTCCAATTTATATTAATTACAGTACAGAAAGAAAGATAAGTAAAAAATAACAAGAATAAATAAAAAGACAAAATAAATATAAAGTACTACTTTTGTGGCATGCTTAATTTATAGACTATCAAATTAAACATGCGTGCGTGCATAAAATAATAAGTGTTGTTTGTGTGTGTGCGTGTGTACATGTGTATGTATACTTGAGTAATCGAATAAATAATGGAGTGTGTTTTTTATACATTGCAAGAGTGTTTCCGTATCTTCATATTAAGTTACAGTTTTAATATATTTTATGACAGATTTTTTTCAATCATAATAATGTTAATTGTATATTTGTACCTACCTAGGTAAAGTAAATATACTTTACCAGTTTTATAGAGTTGATTTTTTTGCGTATTCTCTACAAGCAATGACAGTTTTGTTTGAGAAACCTGAGAAATAGATCTATTGTCTTCTTTAGACGTTATGATTTAGGGGCATTGTTTTAGGTAACATTGCTTATTTTATGTAGGTTTTGAGCTGAAAATCTCCTAGTTTTTGAATCAATAAGTTCTATAAGCGAACGCTGCGTCCGTTCTAGTTCAATAAATTTAGATTTTACAACGCCACCCCTAATAGGGATATAATACAATATAACAGATTGTAACAAACTTACATAAATCTCATTTAGGATGTTTCTTATACGATTACCGTTTATATAATTTGGCACATATCTCAGATTTCTGAAAATCCAGTTAATCTTTCTTGTCTTATAATGATAAGTTTTTTACTCCACAATGTCAATATTTCCTTCCTGTAGCAAGGTATAATTTACGCATCAAGCGTTATCCCAAACGGTTCATATTTTAGTAAAAAGATTCGAGGAAAAATCCAACCATCTGCACATAGTCTTGAAACGGATTATTTTAGACATATCCGATTAAAAGGCTGACTAACAATGTCCATCTAAGTCTTTGTGCATCCGACGAGCGTCTAGATGGATTTTGAGGGTTTTGTTAGAAAATTCTATTAAAAAAGACAGCTTTTTGGTTTGTTTTAGAACCTTTCTGGTATTAGCTACAGATAACATGTGGTCAACTTTAATGTATTAATTCATAATCACGCAGCCTGAAAATCGATACTTTTAAATATGGCTACAGTTAACATAAATAGGTACCATTTACCAATGAAATATTAAACTTATTGGGCAATTTCGATACTTTATAATTCTACTAAAACGTTTGGCGAGAAATCGGTAACTCTTTAATAAAACTGAATGGGAATTCATCGTGAGTTTTGATCAGTTACTTTGCAAGATTAACTCGAACACGGAATTCCACTGCATAATGTCTGCGGATATTTGTATTGAATAATATAATGGCCTTTTTTTTTATCGCTGGGAAATGCATTTACGCATCCCGCCGCGGAGAGGCGGCGGGTATGTGGGACTCGCTGGCACGCAGAACGTGCCAGAATACCGCACTAAAAACCAGCGGTGCCCTCATCGTCGTAATGGGGCGCCACGGGATCGCTCGCGCATGCAACCGTGCTGCCCCAACGGTCGGCCTATTTATGCGGGCCACCTTCGCCTATAGAGCGCTCGCGAATAATATAATGGCCTGCTCGAGTTTGCCAAAAGGGTTTTGGAACATTAAATATTTTCATTTATATTGGTATTATAAATCTGAAGTTTGCTCAGCGAATTTGCAAGCTATAGTGGCAGTGGGTAGGCACATAGCTCGTAGAACTGACGGCCGATGGATAAGAAAGTTTCTCGTAAAGACCACGTAGCGGCAAGCACATCGTCTTGAGGAGAGTCGCCAGAAGCCGTTGGATGGAGACTGCTTCGAATTAGTCGCTCTGAATGTCGATGGGAGAGGCCTACGTTCATCAGTGGACATCCAATAGTTGATATGATGATGATAGTGAGGTTTGTTTGTTTATATTGTCTCACACTCAATAGGAATGAAATCCTGTATCAAAGGTCAGGAAACACACACGACACCAACATAAATGCCTAGACCACGACAAAGATGTTAAAGGCCTATACAATAATTTATCATGAGCGAGAATTGAACTTGCGATCGCTAGAATGATCACTGCGCCAACACATCGTTCGATGTATTGGACCGAATTGTGATTTTTTTAAGTTAAATAGTCTACAAATATTGGTGTTAAAAGTCATCTTACAATTACCGTAAGGCAGGCGGTAAACCTTGTCAAGTAATATGAAAATTACAGTAACCCGGGCGAAGACCCGGGAAAATCTTGTAAATGAATATAAGTAAATCGCATGTATTAACTGTTTAACATATTTTCTTATTATTAATTATATATATATATTTCTTTTTTTATTATGGATTAAACGATATACCGGCTTAACTTAAAAAAAATCTCTGCTTCAAAACGGAAAGAAAAGCAAGTGTATAAGAAACTATACATGTATTCCTAGGAATCAAGTAGTGAACATAAATTCAACGCTTGTAATACGACAAAACTAATCTATAAAATACTGGCTAGCTGAAACTGTGGAAAATAATACCATCTTTGTAATTACAGACACGTAATTTCCGTAGTCAGTAATTAAAGATTCTGTCATATTAAAGAAGCTAAAATAAATTTAATTATACGCTAAATATACTTGTCAGATCGGTCAATATCCTCCTTGTATAAAAAAGCGTTTTAATTGCTCGAAATTATGGTTGTGACATAAAAGTAGGCTTTTCATTAATTAAATGTATATTGATATCTCAAAAGCGCTAACGTCTTCGTATCAAATAAATACACTATCTTACAAAACATAAACAGTTAGACCGAGATAGACTTCTGAGTTTCTAATACAAAATATACGTGATTTTGTAATTTTCGCTTCATACCGAAATATTTTTATAGGGGAGATCTTAGGATTTTTATGTCACGAAAAAGCGTTATGGTCTAAGATCCGGCTGCAAAATTAGTGTGCTCATCAATTGTTGCTAAAAACCTAATTTTTTCATACATTTATGATAAGGAGAATATAAATCTACCAGACTGCCTATCAAAAGGTGGCTGCTAGTATTTTCAATAAATTTATTTGATTACCTATCATTCCGTTGAGAGCGTCGAAATCTCCTCTAGTTAGATACAGCAGTATTGAAAGTATAAAAGAAGAAATATTAGCTATCAGCTCTCTTACTTACCAAAATGCGCTAGTTAACGTCCATTTTAAGCTTAATGTTCATTTTCTTTTACTGTCTTCCATGTAACCCATTATAAACTAACTATGTATAATCTACTAACTACAGCTATCTACCATCATTGAATTACTAATATGTCACGAATACAAAAGATCATTATGTACAATACTACTTCTGTCGCTTAAGTCCGTTTGAATTATATCAGATTTATAAAATGCTTTATGATTCTTTTACCCGCGGTTATGTCAGGAGCTGTGGCGTAGAAATCATATTAATTCTCCAAATGGGGTGAAACATTAAGGTAAAGGAATAAAGCAAAATTATTTTATATTATCTATAAACTTAATATATGTATACACCGGCGCAAAAATTAACTAATCGTTAATTTTTTTTTATTAATTAAGATTAATGGCTTTCACTAATGCCAAGATATAACAGATAACTTCGCCAATGTCATGTAGAATGGAAAATACACAAAGGAGATTAATCAGGGCATTTGAGGTAACAGCTTTAATAGAAATTTTAAGACTTTATTGACGTTAGACGACCGTTCTGGTGTAGTGGTGCGAGTAGTCGCCTCAAACCGAAAGCCGGCGGTCGTGAGTTCGATTCACGCTCGGGAATCGAACCCGATTATTTGTATTTGTACAAATATTTGTTTCCGGTCTGGGTGTATGTCCTTGAGAGACATAAAGACCTCGGTCCCGGTTGTTATCATAGATACCTGATAACGATCGTTACTCATGGTAGGGAATTTATCCGTCAACCCGCAGTGGAGCAGCTTGATGGGTTAGGCTCCAACCCTTCTTCTTTATAGAGATGAGGCCTTCGCTCAGCAGTGGCTTGTTTATAGACTGATACTTCATTTTATAGGTAACTTCGTTATATATGTAAAGAAAAAAAGGTTTTTTAACTGTTTGTTTATAATTAATAAATATAATTATTAATTAGTGTCGTAAACAATAAAACATTAGTAGTCATATTAGAAAATACCAATCTGACAAATAGAACTGCGAGGTAAGTCTGTCATAAAAATACCTCCAGTAACTGAAGGCTTTGTAAAAACAACAAAAAACCAACTTGTAAATACTTAAAATAGTTAACATAATAAAAATAACAAAGATAAACATCAAAAGTTTAACAAGGACACAAAAATTTATATGCGTCTGGACCGCAATGCTAAGAGCGTAAGGAATGCCGTAATGAAGGCCCTTTTCAACTTACTATGAATTACAACACAGTTATGTCTAGATAATGTAAGGGTATTAAGGACGCGTTTACAAAATTGATAGGTATAGAATCGAACTACTACATTGACACAACTCACACACACAAGCGTACGACGCAGTACGCACGGTTAGGTTCGAGAATTGTAGTCAAATGAACTAATTTGATACTTTACAATTTGTTTTTTTTTTTTTTAATTTCTTTGTAATAAGTAGGTACCTACAAATATATTATATTTTATTGCTGTTTGTTTTTACTAAATTATACCTATTTATAAATATGCCAATAGTATAATATATAATACACACTTCAGTCATTGCTAATTTACTAGGCACTGTAAGCAAGCCTCCACTAGTAGAGACAGGGGGTTTGTGCTCGTTTTGATAGTTATGATAAGACCTTATCCCTGGACTTGATGGAGTAACCCCAATGTATAGTTGAGTGACTGCTACTGGAACTCCTTGACGAGTACAAATAGGTGTGCTGAGTTTGGGTTCGTTTTGATAATTATGATAAAACCTTACCACTTGACTTGACGGAGTAGGCCGAAGTTGTACTTTAGTGACTGCTACTGGAACTTCTTGACGTGTAGAACTAGGTGTCCCGAGTTTGTCTCGCTTTGATATTTATCATAAGATCTTACCTCTGGATTAGATGAAGTGAGCTAAAGGTAAACATCGATGATTAATAAAACCACAAATAAAACGAAATCAATTATTTATTTTTAAAATATTTGATTGAAATTGTGGTAGAGTACTGTGTGTAAGAGTACTTAAATTACAATTGAACATCGAAGTATGATTCACAATTTCATGAAGTTGTATAATAAAATATGCCATTTCTATGATCCTTCGTCCTGAAACCTGTAGCGGTTTTATTTCTTCATATTTGGAGTTCTAAAAAAAACATTTTTACAAGTGTTATTTTTTATGCTAAATAAAGTTTGTGATAAAGTGAATATAAAACAATAGTATGTAATTTGAAATGTATTATTAACTTACGTTGGACGTCTCTAAAATATTTTCATGAAGTACTACAACCCGTTTGATTACATTTTTCTGGATACACCTTTGATGTATCACGAGGATTGTGAATACTTTCAGAAGCTCTGTAAAAAATAACTTAGACAATAATTGTTCTCAACTATAATCGTGACGTTTTCAATTCAATTATGTTTGAGTTATGAAAGTTACAAAAAATGCATTTTATTAAAATTTATAAACAAGATACATATTACATCAAGTTCGACGGTAAGGTCTCATCATAACTAACAAAACGAATCCAAACTTGGCACACCTAGTTCAAATCGTCGAGGAGTTCCATTAGCAGTCACAGAAGTACAACTTCAGGTTTACTCAAGTCCGAGAGGATAAGGCATATAGAAACTACTTACCTATGTACTTTTTGCGAAATAAAATAATAAAATAAAAATATGTGATTATAAAATTATCTTACTTTGTCAAGTATCAAATTTGGTTTATCGAATATTTTGTATTTGAGCAGCGATGTTTTTCAATTCGAATTGCTGCTAGCAGGCGACACAATGTCCACCCTCGACAGCGGCCGAGCGCGGACTGAGGTCTCATTCGAAAAATGAAAATGTTTGTGCAATAAATCAAAACAAAAACCAACGATAAAATAAACCTTATTGCAATGGGATAAGAGTCATGATCAATAGCAAAATGTGTAAAAAAAGCAGGTCCAGTTTTTATATTTTCTACGACTATTGATGGCACTTTTGTATTGTTTTGTTAATATGATTTAGAATTAAACATATCTCCTTGCTCATACTATTTTTAGAAATCTTTATATATGTAGATAATAGAACAAAAATGTACCTAAAGTCTACCCGATTTCGTTAATTTGTGAAAAATGGTAATAGGAGAACGTTTAATACGATATTAAAAAACTACTTTTTTTTAAAAAAAGTTAACATTGTTTAAAGATAAAGAACCAATCTATATGATGTAATAATTCGTTTTATATGATTTTGTTTAGTTTTGTCAAAATATGTACCGAAAAACAGCATAATTTTGTCCAAATCGCAAACGCGTCCTTAAGGTATATATTATTATTATTATAGACAAAGACCTAACTAAAATAGGTTTAAGCATTTCTTTTTTTTTTTGTATCAGCAATTTATTTAAATGCATTACATAAACGGGTATGTAAAACAATAAAACATCAAACATCTTGAAGTGACACTTGATTTCATATTTTTTACAAACAAAAAATTACATATGAATGTAAAAACGTATGTTATAAGTACGTATGATCTCTACAGCAATTTTAGTAAAAACCTATTTTGATATTATAATTCGTTTTTGTCTTGTAAAAAATAAAATAGTTACATTGCATATAATTCGGTCATCAATTGAATACAAAAAAGGTAATCTATATGATCATGTGTCCAACTAGAATACTCACCTTATTGTACGCCCACTCCCTTCGTAAAGATGGGAAGAAAGATGTATCTGTGTTAGATACAGCAAAACCGGATTCTCTAAGAATTAGAGTTCTCCTGGCTAAAGCTAATTAAAATAAACATATTCTATGCATTATTATTATTTCAACACGAATATTTTGCAATATTTTATTTATTTAAATTACATTCAAATAATTGAATATGCTTTATACTGTAAAAGAGAGGTAGAAAAAATAAAAATTATTAAATAATATTCAATTATCTAATTACGAAGAAATTAAATATACAATAAATGAAAACTAATTTGAAAATAAAGTGACTAAATAATATTAAGTAATAATAACAAGCTAAGCAGTAAGCAGTTAAGATTTTAAGAGAAAAAATGTACTGGCTTTTGTACAAAGAAGATTTGTTTTATTTTCTTTTGTTGTACAGCAAAGAATATAAATAATATATATTTATTTGACGTTCGATCATAAATTTAATAAATTATGACCGCTTTTAAAGTTGCTATACGATATACCGAAACGAGTAAAATTTCTGCGTCGATTCAGTGAGTTTTAGAGATGACTGGGCACAACAGAAGTATTTCCTAAAATATACAATAAATTCTCTTATTTGTTTATAGAAATGAATTGTTTCTTACTAGCTTCTACCCGCGACTTCGCCCACGTGGATGTCGGTTATCGCAACTAAAAAAAAACCAATGTTACTTTTAATACCTCCAAGAAATATGTGTACAATAATTTCATGATGATCGGTTAAATAGTTTTCGCTTAAAAGCGTAACAAACAAACTTACATTTCAATTTATAATATTAGGGGTAGCATTTAAGTATAAATTTGTGTATATAGAGTTATGTACTTGCATTTACATTTATACGAAAACGTACGCTCATTCACACTCATGTTTATTTTATAGCACATAGTATAAAAGCCACTGATTGCATTACTCTTTACACCGCGAAGATAAATGAGAAAATTTAATAGCGGATGCAATTTTTCATCGAGTATTTTTAATTCCGTGCAAAAATCCGACGCTATTCAGATTGTCTCTCACGAGTATTAAATATACCAGCTCAGGCATTTTGGTCGAAGCATTCTCTAACAATAGTACGAGAATATTGAATTAGCAGATACCCAGTAGAACTGAATCTTAACTGAGCTATTAAGAAATTTACAGCAATAAAAAACACTTTATTATAAATCAAAACCATTTTAAAAAATTAAACAAGTGCGAGTCGGACTCGCCCATGAAGGGTTCCGTAGCAACAAGTAACAGCATATTCTTGCAGCATATTCATTTCTTCTTCTCAAAAGTTCTTGTAGTTCGCTGTAACTTTGATCGATGTTTTAATATATAACTGTGTTGATGAACTTGTGTGTGATGTTTTAATAAATACACTATGTATTTTTTTTATAAAAAAAAATAAAATAAACCTACTTACTAGATCTCGTTCAAACCAATTTTCAGTGGAAGTTTGCATGGTAATGTACATCATATATTTTTTTTTAGTTTTATCATTCTCTTATTTTAGAAGTTACAGTTTGGAACAGCTTGGAAGTGTCTCTCACGCAAACTATTTAGAAAAAAATGATATTAGAAACCTCAATATAATTTTTGAAGACCTATCTATAGATACCCCACAAGTATAGGTTTGATGAAAAAAAAAATTTGAGTTTCAGTTCTAAGTAAGGGGAACCCCCAAAATTTATTGTTTTTTTTTTTAATTATTGTTGTGTGAAAATCTTAATGCGGTTCATAGAATACATCTACTTACCAAGTTTCAACAGTATAGTTCTTATAGTTTCGGAAAAAAGTGGCTGTGACAAACGGACGAACAGACAGACAGACATGACGAAATATTTTAAGCGAATTATTGTCATGTCATTATGTAACCTAAGGTTGAGAGCTTTATTCAAAATCAGTACGTAATAGATACATACTAATTAAAATAAGTCACTTAAGTCTGTAAATAAAAAAAAAAGTATAAAGTTAATTTCAGAGTACGCTATATATTACAGCTATACTAATTCTGCTATATATTACATTATATTTACAATATATTACATGCTTTCTATACTAATTCTGCTATATATTTCAGCTATAAAAGCCATAAAGCTATACTTATAGCATTGCATTCACATTACGCGATACAATTGAAGGAAACTAACAAAGGCCTACAAAAAAAATGCTCTGTACCTTTGACCAGACCTACCTAGGGAGTAGGCTTATGTATTTTGATGCGCTGAATCCGAATTCGAGTAGCGTATCGAAATACATAAGAAACATACTTGATTTAGTGAGGAAAAAGAATCTTTTTCGTTTGCATAATTGCATAGTATAGCTATGTGTGAACGTGTTCTAAATAAATGTATGGTGAGCGATATTGTTGTGCTGTCAACTATATGCTATACACAATTATATTATAGCGTAGTCTGAAATGAATTTAATATTCTAGCCAAGCACAAAGAAATCAATTAAATTGTGGTTTACAGTACTACAGCTACGTGTATTTAATGGAGGTTTACCTTTACGCTGTGGCCTGTTCTAACGCCGAAGGCTCATTATAATTGTCTTCAACAACGCTTTGTAAAATGCCAAAACAAATTTCCTTATATAAAATCATTTAATTAAATACATCTACAAATTTATTATAATATTAATTGAATATTAATGTCTTAAAATATTCATTTATGTAAAACCCTTAACCAAACTAAATATCGGTCAATCTAATCTCACTTGACTTTGTTATTTTGTAATCAAGGAAAATAAATTTGAATAATTATTATATCTTTAAAAGTTAATTTAATTTGTTTAACTATACATAATTAATTATTAATTATTTAATTACGTGTAACGTTTTATTTGATTTAATCTCAATGTAAAGTATTATAATACAGTTGTTTTTTAGGAGACGCTAATCTTGGAAGTCAGATTTTATTTTTAGGTTACGAAGTTCCGTCATCTTTCTATCGTTTATTAATCTATTGAGGCTATAAAGTATCAAGGCATGACTCATAGGAGCCGAGCAGTTACCATAAACATCAATCAATCTGAGAGGCATCGAAAATCAAAGTAAATGAACCCGCTAAGGAAACCGCTGCCTTGTTATTTCACTCTTAATCTATTTCCAGTGATATATTATGTGATATTTCAAAGGTAATATGTGTTGTGAAAGTGCCAGCGTTGACTATAGCCTTTTTATAAACTAATGTTTTAGTTCCTTTTTATAATAGGGCAATAATTTGGATACCATGGGATATATGTAAAAATAATTCTGGCACGCAAGTAATATAAAGCGGTTTTACGACAATAATAATATCTGATGTGCCTTTGATTTTTATGGTAAACGTATCGTCCTGAATAGTAAATGTGCAGCGGAAATAAATCTTTAATGTATATTTTCTTCAATCCATAAATAAATATAATAAAAGGTCCTAATCGGCCCTCACAAAAATACCATAATACTCATTACTCAATGGTTTGAGAGTATGGTATGTTAAACAGGATCTGTATTGGATATAGGTGTTAATGGGCGTCGAATTAGCGGGGGTCGAATTCCGATTATTGGTGTAATATATGCATAAATAAATGAGCCAACGACCAACGTATTTTTGCCGTCTTTATGATATGTAAAATAGTGTTCATTGTTATACAAATTCCCAAGACTATTTAATTAATAAGTTAAATTTTTTTATTTTTTTTATTTTTTTTAAATTTTTTTTAAATTTTTTTTATAAAAAAGAAGGAAATGTATAGCAATAAAGATTCATCATTTATGCTTTGTAATATTAAAAATGTAAACATACCTCCAGTAGGTACGTTCGTTTATGTTTTACCTCTTGACTTTGCATTATCTACTTCTGACGCAAGTAGAAAAACAGGTGAGGTTTTTTACTCGGATATTTTTTAGTTAATTATCCGACTAACCTCTTTTTACATTGCCATGGAATAGAAGATTTTTTTTTATAACTAAACGTAATAACTATTTACGTGTATAAATTATGCGTTTTCTGTAAATTTCATAAAATCATACGTAGTTTTCGAGTATTTTCGGAAAGTTACGTTCAGCAGTGAACATCCAATAGGCGATATGATGATGATACATTAAAATGAACCTTGTACTGTACAGTATCAGCCTGGAAACAACCCACTGCTGACCGAAGGCCTCTTCTCCATATAGAAGAAAGGTTGGAGCTTAATCCACCACGCTACTCCACTGCAGGTTGGCAGATAATTTCCCTACCATGAGTAACGATCGTTATCAGGTGGTAAATTAATGTTAAATCCCATACAACAAACGTGATTCTTTTTGCCATTTTGATAGATAATGGTACAAAACCCTTCGTTCGCGAGTCCAACTCGCATTTGGCCGGTTTTTTTTTACATATATAATTTAAAAATTCAATAATATTGCAACTAACAGCCAAAAGAGAAAATATAACAGAACAGTGTACAATAGATATAAAGTTTTATTATGCTATGAACAATATTATTATAAAAATTGGCGAGTTCCATTCCGTGTCGCGGTATTATAAATTGAGTGCAAAATATCAGTCGATAAGCTCACCTATAGTCAGCGAGGGCTAGTAAAAATAGCTGTTCAAGTTTCATAATATAGCTATTGAATTAATGTTTTTTTTTTTTAAATGTGTCTATGTTTTTTAAATGTTGTTTGTATATTATTTCTATAATGTATGTATTGTGTGTGTCACAAATAAAGTTTTTTCAATTTTTATTTCAAATTATTATAATTTTTAAGCATACAGCCAATGTTCATGTTATAATTTATTATATTCTAACTAGATTGAAGTAAATCTTAAGCACAATAGTTTGTATTTAAAAAGTGGAATTTTTTTAATGTTATAATATTAAATTAATGTTATAATTAACGTTGGATGTCCACTGCTCAACGTAGGCCTCCCCTTTCATCTCTTAGGGGGTTTGCCAATACTCGTCAAGCTTGGCAGGCGGTTTACGAGCGCAGTGTGTTGTGGCAGGATATGGTAACGCTTTGGCTATCACCAATAATGTTCCTATTGTTAGAGAGTAATAATACAATATTAGGTACATTTTATCGATTAAATGATTTAATATTAATAAAGTACAGCTTGTCCGTTTTCTACTGTTTAGAGACTGACTTGATATTTGTAAGGTATTATTTTTAAAACTGAAAATCACATGCGGTTTGACCTACATTAACTCTTGATTCTTGCCACATTTGTTGATATTTTTAATTACTGATCCTATAAGTCAGAGCGTGCTGTTTTATAGCCTAAAGCCGCAACTACAAAATCACAGCATGGTACCACACGGTGACACCGTAATGCTGTGCAGTAATACATCATGAAGTCGTGCCGCGTAAAATTGTTACGCAATGTTTATGCCTCGAATGGACCTCATCACACCACAATAGAGCGTAGACGCACGTACAAGTATAAGGATAATCCATAAACATTTAATATTTTTTTGTCATTCGATGAATTATATGGCAGTGACGCTTTATGGTGGATTTGCACGATACGGCAACGACACGTATCACGGTGAGGGCGAGGCGTTGTTTGACATTAATATAAATATACAGTGATGCGTCAGATTTATCTAATCTAATAGCTTTAAACGAGAAATTCTTGTATATATAATCTGAATCTCGGAAACGGCTCCAACGATTTTCATGAAGTTTAGTATGCAGGGGGTTTCGGGGGCGATAAATTGATCTGTCAAGTTTCTTCTTTTGTGAGAAAAACAATTACTGAGTGCTCGTTTTTATTTAAATAACCAGTTTCTATTGTTTTATTATTATGTCGGTAAGATTGAAAATATTATTCATATTCTATCAGTATGTAATTCGTATCTAAATATAGTTTAATCGAGAAAAGCTCAGTCATCCAGGTACTATCTAATAATACACATTCACATTCAGATTACCGTAGTGGTCAAATGTAATACTATATAAGTATACCTATATAAGCTCAGCAATATCTGTTTTCGATTTAAGCACACCTTCTTAGTTCGTCATGTATTACTTTACGTACGTTACTTAAGAGGAATCTGAGAGACTTTTAAAAAATAGGTATTTTAATAAAATGTTCCTGTCTTGCTCCCCCAGACCTATCCACAAACAGCAAGAAAGGGACAAGTGCAGCTCAGACCGTTTTAGGTAGATAATTATTGACCAAAACAGCATTTTGTAGTCGACTATTTTCTCCCCAAAACATGCCATTTATTATGTTACTAAAAAAAAAACTTCCGCTATGCCACTATGTTCTCGTTTTTTTTTTTCGTAAATATGCGTTTTTTTTTTTTGAATAAGTGTTTGAAAATGTAGGCAATATTTCTAGTTTTTGAAGACTCCTACTCCCTATGATAATAAGAATATGAAAAAAACCAAGACATAGGGGCGTGGTCATGGCAGTTAAAGGTTTTATGTTACAAAAATATTCGATCTAGTGTCATTATCCAGGGAGGAAACAGTCGACTACGTTTCTGTGGAGAAAGAGCCGGTATCCTTTTCTCTTAAACACAAAGATTATTTTTTTCATCAGATTCTAACCACACATGTTTTTAATTAATTATTGTAGGCTACACTCTTCCTAATTATTTAATAATAAATGTTAAAACCTTTTTAGATTACCTGTGTATTTTTTTTCTGTCGTAAAAAAAAACTATAAATATATTTAAAAACTAAGACAAAATTAACTGAAGTAGGTATGTAAAAAGAAAATATAAACGTACATTATTTACAAACGTTCTTCGTATTAAAAAATGACGGTTATGTCTCATTTTATATTTAGATCATAATAAAATAATTTCCCATAAATTGTCAAACTAGAACATGAATTTTATAAAATATACTACAGAATAGTAAACATTTAGATACATTATATATTCTCCTACCTTTTCCAAATTACCAATAAAAGCTTTTAATGTCCTTTAAGCTATGGAAAACGAACCATCAATTTCACTGAAAACCCCGTCATTTACAAAAATCTACTCTATGCAATAAGACATAAAGCATAAAATAGCATATAAATATTCTATCGACTAATAAAATGCTTGTTTAGCAAGTTAATAACTACTATATCAACAATAATGTGGGAGTAAGTGTGTACATACAATAAACTTACCGTGTAATTATATTAGCTGTTTAATAAATAAATGGTAATTTGTAAGAACTTGGAAAACCCAGTTTTATCGAAATCGATTATTCAATTTTACATATCTCCAATTTTTAACAAGTAGTGACATAAAGAAGTCTGTTGGTGTATCAGTTCCATTTTAAATCATCTAATTGACAAAAGATGGCGTGATCTGTTTGAAATTCTAAATCCCTGATAAAAACATGTTCTTGATAGAAATAAATCTATATTGCAACACATCATATTTTTTTAAACGTAGAAAGTAGGTAGTGAAAAGTAAAAATAGAATTTTCGAATAAATACAAAAAGTTTAATATGCAATTCTAGGTCTATATGAAATAACTAGATAGTAAACACACCTACTGTTATATGTCTGATTTTCCTACCCCAAGATGAAATGAATAAAAACATCGATCTTAGCTACTTTTTACTATATTTTTGTTTTAAATGAGAGAACGAATTACACTGAAACAGAAGTTAAGTCGATGAGTTTATTATAATTGAAATGACTACACCGTCATACTGTATAGATATTTAAAAAATAAATATATTAAATTTCTAAAAATACAAGGGATTCTTAAAAACAATAAAATACATCGAACATTTTCTAAAAATACAAGGGATTCTTAAAAACAATAAAATACATCGAACATGTATCGCGATGGTTCATTGCAGTACCCGTGCAGTTCTTAACTCGTAAAATAATATATGCTTACCTTACTTAAATTATATAATACGTCATGTACTTAACGGTATACGATTATTATGCTTGTCTCTACTTGTACTAAGAGTCGAAGGTTCATTAACATAACTTTGTTCCGACGGTTATTTTATCCTGGAAAAGACTTTTGAATTTTTTAATTAAAATAACAACTTCTTTTCTTAAAAGAATATGTAACAGCTGCTTTGAATAAGGATATTGTAGTATTTTTATGACAATTTACAGTAAAAGAGCAGGTGGGCATCAGATAACCTTTTTACTGAATATATCATCTTCCAATAAAGCAATATGACTGGCCTGTTAACGCAGTTGGCAGTACTTTACTACCCTACTTTCTGTTCCAGTCTCGACTCAAATATATGTATATATTTATTTATATGTATACTGTATCAGCCTGTAAGCCAACAACTGCTGAGCAAAGGCCTCTTCTCCATATAGAAGAAGAATTGGAGCTTAATCCACCACGCTGCTTCACTGCAGGTTGGCGGATAATTTCCCTACCATGAGTAACGCTCGTTATCAGATGTCTATGATAACAACAGGGACCGACGGCTTTACGTGCTCTCCAACGCACGGTGGGAAGACCCCAGTGCCCTCATCGTCGTAGTGGGGCGCCACGGGATCGCTTTCGCATGCAACCACGGTGGGAAGACCCACAAGGACATGCACCTAGACCGAAAATAAAATTTATACTTATACTTATTCAAAAAAAAAGTGTATATCAGTCGGCTGTTACCTAAAACAAGGCCATTAAGTTGGCTACCTTAGAAACAGACGACCATCTAAAATGTATGTTAAAAATATTTATTTGACGTCTCATAAGCGAAGCGTTGAGGTGGGTTCTACTCTCACTATTTTTCAAACTTAAAATGTCTCTATTTATTGTATATTGCACTTGTAAAATAATATATACACACACATATTTAAAAAAAACACTAGTTTTAACACTCATGATACTTTTATTTCCATTTTTGTTAGTTTTTAAATAATTAAAAAACTGTTTCAAAAGTTGTGTCGTTGGACTTCCGTGTCCGTTGTGTCTTAGATGTGCGGAACCTGTATGTGGTCACGATAACGACCGAAAGACCTCACTATCGAGTTTGTTTTTTTTTACGCTTCAATATAGTTAGGTATAGAACCCTATTTAATTTCACGATGTAATTCGATGTAGTTTAATTGTTTTTAAAGTGTGAAAAATGAGATAATGAGGCGTGCACTTTTGGACTTTCCAAACTATTTATATTATTTTAAAAAAATATTACGCTACAGTAAACATAAATATTATTGATATTAAACCATTTAATAACAATACTGAAACTGTACGAGATCTGGCTGTTATAAGCTCTAAGAGGAAAGACTGTATGAGATTTACAGTTTTCTGAATATTGGCAATATTTAACGTTGTAACATTGCACTTGTGCTTTAGAACAGTGCGCCAAAATAGTAATACCAAACGTGTCTATGAAGTACAGAAACTAGGTCATTCATCTGCGTATCGTTGCTTAGGGCTAGGACATAGTGGTGCGAATAACTGTACACAAGCCAGGTTCGTGATAGACAACATCGTCACCATATCTTGCCACAACACACCGCGCTCGCCTGCCAAGCGTGGAGAGTATTGGCAAACTCCCCCCGGAGATGATGAGGCCTACGCTCAGCAATGGAGATCCAATGGCTGATGTTGTGGTGATTTTTTTCATTCTACCCTCAAAGGCTTAAATAAATTTACATCAGCAGGTCGAATTAATCAATCAATCATTCAAATAATATAATTTATTAATAGATAATCTATTATAATTATGAGCACTTTGAATAACGAGATGCCATTTTTATTACCATCAAAAGTCGTAAAATCCCTCTGCCGCCACTAACTATTGGTTCCAACCATTCGTTCCAATCTTCCTCGAAATGAGATTAGTAATTTATAGCGTGGCTTTTATTTGTATAATACATTTATTGCAATTTCTGTAAAAGAAGCTGTGGTAATTTTATAAGCTGTATCATTTCTACATTAATAATTCAATGGTTATTTAATAAAATGAAACATTTTTTTTATATGATATCGTTGAATACAATTCAGTAACATATTTGGTAAACATCACATATTCACTGGTAATGTCGGTATATCGCATATGTATAAAATATCCCCATGGAGAAGAAGTCTGGCCTTTTCGCTGAGGCCAGCCTGTTGCTGGAGGGATCCTGTTGCTTGCAGATCCGGGACCCTCCAATTAAAGCGGCTTAAGGCTCTCGTAGGGGTTTAGTACGGTATTGCACTCCCAAAGTGCCGAGTCCGACATAGGTCTAGAACCGGGCGTCCGGGATATCATCCGTAAATGGATTCCCCTGCGACAAAAAAAAATGTATAAAATATGAAGTTGTTCTTGTTGAAATACTTTTTAATAATAAGCTAATAATTAAAAAAAAAAATTAAACAAAAGCCAAACAAAAGACGAATTAATAAATTCATTCGTTTCATGTTTAACCTTTTCGCATTTGATGTAACGACGGCTATGTTACCAAATTGTAGATTATAAATTTAATTGAAGCATAAGCACGTAAAGACTAAGTTTATAGTCTGCTGTAAAAATAAATCGCATATCTGATTCTGACCGAATTTATTTATGTGACAACTTTATACATTTTTACCGACTGTGCTTATCTCTATGTAAATAAGTCAAATAAATTTTATCACACCCTTTTTAAATTATATACCACATTTGTAATCTTCCTTTCGAGAAAAATTTAAGCATTAATATCATCCATAAAAATAATTTTATCGAAGGGCGTCAAAAATAAAAAAAAATTAAGTCCTGTAATGTTCAAGACGCAAATTTTGCCGGATATACTATTTTTAATCTTTATTTTCCATCACAGGCTATTAAAATTACTTACACAAAAAAAAAGAATAATGAGTTAATCGAAATGTTTATTTTTTTAATTAAATTAAATTATTTCCCGACGTTTCGGACCCTTTACAGCGTCCATGATCACGGGCGACTGGGGTGGTGGGTGTCCGAATAATGAATCAATTGTTACATACCCCGCTTTTTATACAATTATAAATTATTACTTTTAACCGTTCCTATTCACACAGAATGAACTTGTTGTGTCTGGAAGTCGTGCTGTGCTCTTATTTTCCTTCGGGTTCAATTAATTTCAGAACTGGCTCCCAAGCTGGTGGTACGTTCCAACGATCCTCTCTATTGAAATTAGGATGTTTTTTAATTTCCATAGCCTCGCAAATCATCCTTGGTAGGAATCGGTGTTCTTTAGAGAGAATTTGTGGCTTATCAAATCGAATGTAGTGGTTGGTACCTTGTTGAGTATGTTGATACACAGCAGACTTTGTCGACCGTTGGTGTTTAATGTCAGCTATGTGTTCTTTGACGCGTGTCTCTATACTCCGCTTAGTTTGCCCCATATATGAGAGACCACATTCACAGTCTAATTTGTAGACCCCTGCATCTTGTAAAGGTATTTGGCACTTGACAGATGGTAATAATTGACATCCAACGCTGTAAAAAAAATAAAAAAATTTGTATGTATGTGTGTGTGTGTATGTATGTATGTATATGTATATATATATATATATATATATTTATATATATATATATATATATATATATATATACATATACATATAAGTCTGTAAGTAAGTACATCTGTCATCATCAGTAAGTGAATCTGTCTGTATTCACTGAGTTATCCTCAGCAACAAGGTTGCCTGGTAGAGATCGCTTTTTAGCGATAAGGCCGCCTATTGTACAAAGCCAAGTCTAATTTAAATATATTGTATTTTTCTTTGGTGTACAATAAAGAATATTTATTATTATTATTATATATATATATATATATATATATATATATGTAGGTATATGTGTATATATATGTATGTATATGTGTGTATGTGTGTATGTATGTATGGCTCGTCTGGGGCGGGGGTGACACATTTGCAAAAATACGCGAAAATGACTTATTAATGCCAAAATACTATGCATAAACATCTGCGTTGGAAATTGCCACAATATCCAGCTATAATAAATCAATTTTAAAATAATAAGTAGCCGTTATAATGCTTCAGAATCTTCTTTTGAACTATGAAACAATCCTTATTCTGACCTGTGTGTAAAGTTAACTAATTTGCACTCGTGTCACTGTCGCTCCGGATGAGCGATATATATATAAAAAAAAAGAGAAAAAAAAATTATATATAGAGATATAAGTAAATTTAAGAGAAAATATTTCGGTCGGTGGACTCACGCTCCACATTAGAGATCCTAAGTTTAGAGATAGGTACTAAGTTACTAATGTAGCAGCTACAATGTACTGAGTACGAACTGACAAAATAATAAATAGGAATTCAAAAGGCATGGGCAAAATGAGCCCGTGGGTATAAAAATTGTTAAAAAAAAAAAAAATTATCTTCGTTGGCGGCTTGTAGTAAGTTTTGATTGAAGCTCGCTTCAAGATGTAGCCAATCTTGTCAGTGACTCCTTTAACATATGGTAGTACGGCAGGTTGGCGTTCAACTGTGGCAGTCTTCTTCTTCCGGGATCTCTGACGCTGACGCGGTGCTCGGAGCTTGTTGTCTCGCAGTACCTGCTTGATATGCTGTAGCTCTGCGTTCAGGTGTTTCTCGTCACAGATCCCGCGAGCTCTTTAAAACAGAGACAAACCAACGGCAGAGAGTTGTCTAGGATGGTGGTGAGAAGCACCGTTCAAATACTTGTTTGTGTGGGTAGATTTTCTATACACAGAATGGCTTAAACTATGATCAGAATTCCTGATTATAAACTATGATCAGAGTACCTAGCGAAGGTACTGTCACCACTCAGAGGCAACACAAGAGCATATGTGAAGAATACCTATCAATTTGTGAGTGAGATTGTCGGGAAATAATTTAATTTAATTAAAAATCGTTAAACTGTAAAGTTTTAAAACAAATAAACGCGATAAAATCCGATTTAGACTTTTAATTAAATGAGTAAAATTCGCGTAAATATAAGAGAACAGTATGTTTATTTTTTTTTACTAATCAAACTTTTTAATTCCACTAAAATTTTTTGTATTACTCTCTGCAAACCCTTTCATTTAATACCCATTTCACGAGGATACGTAAAAATTTCCGCCATCTTTATAAGTCGTTACGAACTTAATCGTACACTCTCAGCGAAACCAAGCGTTAATGCAATACCATATAATATACATATACCAGTAGATTACTAATAATTGGTTTCAAAATTAATTTAAAAGAATTTGCCCATATACTAGGCGAGTTAAATAAAAGCTTGTAAGAGTGGTGTTGTAAAAGACATTTATTGTTCCATTAACTGTGACGATATGGTTCAATAGATAGGAGACGAGGAATTGTCGCGGAATTAAGTCCGAACTACTGAGGTTTTACGTTACAGATTAATGATGCAAATATATCTTTTGGTCGGTGGTTAAGGAAAACGCTGTGTTAGACAACTTCAAGATGTTCACTCAAGTTTTTTACCAAAGTCAAGTGACTTTGGAAAAGTCTAAAACTTCTACATTCAACGCGGTAGATACGTTCCTTCGTTAGCTCACAGATAACATTTCGAATTTATCTACACGTGACAATATCTAGAGAACCTTACGGAATATACTCGTAGTTCAGCAATTTTTCAGCGTATATGATCACGTACAGTTTTTACGGTGATTATGATGATATTTTATCATTCGAAAATACGGGAAATTGTGAAATACCGTTAAAATACGGTATCGACTAAGTACATTTTTATGGCTTATTCGTACTAGAATAGTAATTTGTTTATATAAAAGTATCTACTTTAGAGGTTTGAGGAGGAGAGGAACATTCTCGGACGCATCGATAAATCTAATTGCTGCTTTTTTGTTCTAAAGAAAATATAACGTAACTTTTACCTAATAATATATTTAAAGATTTAAAATAAATTAAAACATTTTTAGAGTTCGATTCAATATATTATTATAATAAATTCTATTTTTGCACTTCATTGTGATCTAATTCGAATAGAAATTAAAAACACAAGGGCTCTCCTTCCTATTATAAAGAAGAATGGAAGCTTAATTCGTCACTATACTGCATATTAGAACTCGCCACTGTCAATATCAATCTCAGAATGAGGATCCGTAACGTTTTTAGTTGAGAATGCAGATTTATAGAGCTAAGAAATCCTTAAGATACAGTGAAAAAATTTTTGTTCTACGACAAAAATTGACGAAGTTATGATCAAATTACTAGCGGAGTTCACTAACCGCCCGGCACGGTATGTAGGCTGTGACGTCACTGTGTCCGAACCCGTTGTCAGCGATAAGGCGCGTAGGTGTTTTCATTGGTTTATTGTGTCTTTGAAACAAATTAAGTGTCCGATTTGTGTCTAATTCTCCTTTCTAACTATGTATGAATATTGTATAGTGCCGTAATGTACAAATACTTCTTTTAAAAAGCCTGAAAAACTCTTTTTATACGTGCCGAAAGACCCAAAACTACGTGAAAAATACTATGCCGTTGTGAAAATAGATGATAAAACTCCACCTTCTTCCCGGGCTACAAGACATTGTTGCGAAGATAATTTCGATGTTAGTACCTACATAACCACGAAGCAATTACAACTACCTATACCTATATTATTTAGTTAATATGAATATAAGTTGGTACCTACTACAACGTGTCATGTACTTAAGTATTCACTCATTTTAAGCCTGCTGTATTAATAAAAACATACCTACTTACTTTTTCTGTGTTTTGTGGATAAACCTAAGTACTTACCTATTCGCCCGTTCCGATTTCTATATAATATTCCAAGGTCAAAACAATGACACAGGGATGTACTCGGGTAAAAAAACAAAGAGTAAAGGCCGCGGCGCCGGCGTGATCCGAAAAGAGTAAGTCCTTCCGGGCCCTCTCCGCCGCCTCTTTCTGCGAGATGACGTTCTCGCAGAAGATGGCGACCGCGGTCCAGGCCCTATTACCTTCAACCAAAGCTCGCGCAACGGCCGGCGGCGACAGGTCCTCTCCAATGACTGCAGCGAGATCCCGGCGCTGCTCAGCCCAGGCCGGGCACGACACGCTCGTATCTCGCGTATGTTGCGCGGAGTCCTCACAGCAGTCACTATGGTGGCAGTCCGGAGTAGTCTCCCTCCTTGCGACGACACTCCACTCCACGTCCACTCCTCCAATATCGGCTGAAGCGCCCCGATGGCCCAAAGACCAACCCGAGACGTCTCCAGCCGAGCCTTCCACCGTGTGAAGGTGGTGCGGCGGGTGTCATCCCACCATGCGGTGAATTTGATCGGCGGGGGATTAGTGCCCCCCGTCCACGCCGCCAACACCCGCCGATAAACTTCGGCGAGCGCTTCCATCTCCAAGTCCCATAGGGGGGTTCCGGCCAATGCGCAGGAGGCCTCAGCAACTACCGTGCGGTAGCCGCGTATGGCCCTGACCGCCACGACCCTCTGTGGACGTCACAGACGGGATCTATTGTGGGCAGTCAGGGACTCTGCCTACACGGGGGCGCCGCGTGCCGTACAGCGGCATTGACCGGACCACCCTGGCGTAGAGTCGTTGGCACGCTAGACTTTTTCCGCCCATATTCGACATTAGCCGACCGAGGGCGGACGCCGTGCCGACGAGCTTCGGTGCTAGTTGGCGAAAGTGCTCGTCGAAGCACCACCTTCCGTCAAGTACCAGGCCCAGATATTTCATGTGGGCTCGGATACCGATCACAGTATTGTCAACCGTATACGTAACGTAACCGTACCATTATCGAAGTACTGGCGGGTGGATCACATCGAGACCCATGGAAAAGCAGGGCCTCAAACTTGTTAAGGACCACCCTAAGCCCCAGTGCCTCGATCCTCCTGACCACCTCCGCGGTACCTGAGATGGCCAGAGATGCCACCTCCACGAAGGTCCCGCCCCGAGTTATAACCAGAGTGTCATCGGCGTAACAAATCAATCCCAGCCCAGGGGGGGGGGGGCAGCCACGGAGGACTCAGTCGTACCCGATGTCCCACAGGAGCGATCCGAGAACAGAACCCTGTGGGACGCCACACGACATGGACCTCCTGACAACGTCCCCTTCACGAAGAGTTCACGAAGAGGACATTGCTACCGTCAAGGTAGTCTGCCACTAGCCGCCTTAGGTAGAGGGCACTCCATGGAACCGAAGTGCCTCCGTGATGCAGCCGAATGGCAGACTATTGAATGCGTTGGCGATGTCGAGAGACACCGCCAACAGCACTCCCTTCGAGGCGACGGCCTCCGAAGCCACGATCTTCAGATGCAGAATGGCGTCGACCGACCAGCCCGAAACCCGAGCCGGACGTCGGACAGGTCAGGGCCGACCCGCATGAGGTGCTGGACGATGCGAGCAGTGACTACCCTCTCCAACAGCTTGCGTACCTCGTTCAGCAGCACGATGGGCCCGAAGCCAACGACTGATGTCGAAGGCCTTCCCGGCTTCGGCAGTAGCACGAGATTCCCCTCCTTCCAGCTGTGAGGGAATCGTCCGGACACCAGTCTAGTGTCGAACAGTACCCTGATGCGGGACTTCAGGTGGTCGAGGACCAGGACCAGCACTCGAGCGGGTACCCCATTCGGCCAGGGAGCGGCGCTTTTCCACATACGGGTCGCCGTGTGTGAGTTCCAACTCCAAACCTATAGCAGAGGAAGTTTTGCAAACAGAGAGAATTGGTGCTATAAAAGTTCACATTGAAAGAAGCATATGGAAGTTGAGAGACTTCAAAATGATCGGACCTGACGCATGTGTCGATATTTCATACATAAATTTTTTGGATAATAAATATAAATATAAATAATAAATATAAATATCACACCACAATCACACCACGTTAACCTAGCCCCGTGCTAAGTTCGTAAGAACTTGTGTTACAGGTACTAGGAACGGAAATAAATTTATATAAATACATATATACATAAATACACATCCATGACCCGGTGCAGACATTTATATTCGTCATATAAATTATCTGTACCTGGCGGGATTCGAACCCGCGACCGCTGCGTAAAGTGTCCAGTTGCCTGACCACTCGACCAGCCGGCCGTCATAATATTGTAACAATAGCCTGTAATTTAGTTAATTTACAGGATTGTCTATTTAGTAATCAAGTTTAAAAATAAAAATGCTTTTCTTTCTTTTATAGAGTTTTATTTCGAAATCTTCCATAATAAAAAGCACATGTCATATTATTAATAGAAGAGTAATTTAAAATCTCAATTCGTTTCGGAAATATTGATGTTTTCCAAAAATGCGTGGACTCCTCTAAAATATCAGTACAATAGTTTTCATCATAATCTTCGAATATTTCTTCTTTGTTTCTTGCACAAAACCAGCTTCTACTTTATTAGTACGATTAGAAAATACGTTTTATATTTAAATATCAGAAAATTACACTTTATAACAACACTATATTTAAATAAATTTCAAATAAAACGACCAACCGCGTCGCCGCCGCTCCGTTGATTCGTGAACTGCGCTCGTTCGGGCACAATGACGTCACACGCACCCGCGTACACTAACTTTTAGCGGCAGGAAGGCATAATGTTTATAACTTAATATCTTCGTAAGTAATGGTCCGATTTGGATAATTCAAAAAGGAATATCATTCTTATGTCATAGAGAATAACGTGGATACTAGTTCTATTGAATTTGCCATACCTTTACTGATCCTCATTATATAGTTAAAAACTTACAGGTTTCGGTCCAGTGTTTTTCTTCACCACTGGTAATGTAAATGTTTGAACATAATTCAGCAACTAAAAGGGCGTATTCAATTTTGAGCAATTAGCTCAAGACTGAATACGCCCTTTGAGTTCATTCAATTATCCTGTTTCTATCTACTAGACCATTAATTTTGTAAATAAAGTTAATTAGAATAAATAAACTTATCTAAATAGCGTAAAAATAAACGATATAATTTTTTTTCAAAGTGATAATCTGGTTTTACGATTTGTACGAAATTCACGTATTGTTCACAAACACAATGAACAAATAAGTCCTTAAAGTTCTTGTTTTAAAACTCTCGTAAAAGTGAATCGTTTTTACTTTTAATTCACAATTGAATATAAAAGTATAAAAACCTGTTTTTCTGTTGATAAATTCTTGTAACTTCCTTTTGAAGATGTTCGCCATTGTTTGTTTCACAACGAGTATAAACGTTAACTTTAATACTATGTGTATACGTTAAATTTTTTTACTCGATATAATTTTCTTTGTAGTCTTATGAAAATTTTTTTTTACCCGACTGCGTCAGAAGGAGGGTTATGTTTTTTGAGAGTATGTATGTATGTATAATTGCTTGGCACGCTCTGCGGCCTGAACGGCTCGTTGGATTTTAGCTGCAGAAGTGTCGCTAGATTCGTATTTACTGTGAAAGTGACAGTGGGTATATCAAAATTAAAAAAGGGCGGATTTATGGCGCCAAATTAATTTTATATATAAAATCGTCAGCAAAACGATATGTATTGGAGAGGGCTATATTTATTTGTGAGATCAATTCAGGAATGATGAGATTCGCAAACGAACGAAGGTTGCTGACATAGCGCAGCGAATTTGCAAGCTGAAGTGGCAGATGGAAAGGTTCTCGAGTGGAGAGTACGTACCGGCAAGCGCAGCGTCGCACAGCTGTCTTAGCGAGCTGGAAAGACGACTTAAAGAGAGTCGGCGAAAGTCGTTGGATGGAAGCTGCTGCGAAACGATTGCTATGGAGGCCGATGAGTAGACATTCAATGGCTAATATTATGATGATGAAGTATAGGTAGTCAGTTCAGTTTTGTTTTTTTATTTATTATGATTATTTTTCTATATATCTTGTTATATAAATGACTTAATTATTATTTACTTAAACTGCCTTATATATTTCTAAATATTATGAAAAATAATATTTTCTTCATTATTTTGTTATATTAGATTTTAGCAAACTTTAATCACGGTAAATTTCTTGAATCAATGAAGTACATATTCAAGTTACTTAGCCTTAAGTGTTATATAATATGTTATATATATACTATATTAATAAAGATAACACACCGTAACCGTGATCACCATCACCATCACCACGAACCACGTAACTGATGCGAAATATCTACAAAATCGTCAAAAAAACTATATCTTGTACGTACCTGTTTTTATTTTAAAAAATAGAGTAGATACATTTGAAAATCGCGAGTATCTAGGTCTTAAAGGTTGATGTGTTATAATTATACAACAGATCTAAATAAATAAACCGATATAAAGGTGTCATTAATGTGACAAAAATATTCCTTCATATGGAACCACCAAAGTAACACCAAAGCAAAGTATAGTTTCTGCTATTCCTATTGTAAAATTCGATTTAAAGTCGCCGATCCCGATATCATATCATGTATATTTATGTAATTTGTGTGTAGAGAATCAATTCTTGAATCGACATTTTGCACAGCAGTTAGGTTTTCTGTAACGGGAATAATAGCTATTTTGCAATGCATTTCCAAATACTTTGAAGCTACAAAACCATTTGGAAGATTTATAGCATTACTAGCGGCCCGCCCCGGCTCCGCCCGGGGTATTGCAAATGATATATCATTTTCGTGAGGGATACTCACACCACATACTGGCGTCATCTGCTCCACCACCATGCAAAACCATATTGGTTTGTAGTACATGATATGTATCAGAGATGGCGCTGTATGTGAAAAATGATTTTCCCTGTTTTCCTGCTTTTCTGTTGAAATTTTTTCTGAACCTCACGGAGCCCGAGACCTTTCCAGCGAATGCAAAACTGTGGAAATCGGTTCGTGCGTTCTGGAATTATAGCGTCAGAAAGGAAAACCCGACTTATTTTTATATTATAGAATTGCGACTATAATTTGAGATTTAAACTATCCTATCTCTCAAGTTGGATCGAACTGCACATGGTGTGCGAATTTTATTATAATCGGTTAAGTGGTTTAGGAGTCCATTGAGGACAAAAATTGTGACACGAGATTTATATATATTAAGAAGAAGAAGATTAGGGGAAAATGTATGCGAATTTTCTGAGAAAAGGAAAAGCATATAATATATATTTAAATATTCTCTTTTTAAATAGTGACAGATGTATTATCAAAAGTTAGCTATTTAAATACCAAAATGTAATTAATATTTATTCCAGAATAAATTTTAGATTTAAATGATTTACACAGAAAATTATTATTAATTTTAAAATATATTAAATTATAATTATGATTAAATCACCTTAAATTAAATAATAAATCATTCCATTTCTTATAAATAATAAATTTATATTTACTGTATTATTTATTGTTATAATAACACGTTAATAATTAATTTATAAGCAATGAAATGATTTTATGGATTTTTTCTTGCCATGTGCATAGATAATTTTAATACCAAATAAACTATGTATAAGTAATGAATAAAATTTAAATTTGCACGCAGATAATATTGGAGAAGTAGGAAATGTATGGATCTTGTAATTGAACAACTCGTAAATTAAATATTCTTGGAAATTATGTGATTGATTGATTGTGTATGAAGTATAAGCCGAAAGAGACCTTGATGATTTGTGTATATTATCTGTTTTAAATATAATAAGAATTACTCGTAAGTATTGATACCTATGGCACTACAGCGAAACTATAGTGCTAGTAGTATGTTCCAAATGATTTTAATTTTATTAAAAAATATTTTTGACTAATATTACAGATTGATGTTTTTATTTGATTTTGATTGGTGTGACTTAATGTATCGTATATTATAAAAAATAAAGAGATACATGATATAAGGAAATTTGAGGTAAAAATTTATTAAATCGAGAAACTTCTATTTTGAAGTTTTTTTCAGAATACTTATCGCCTTCAAACCTCCTATTCCCAATACTCAATTTATATCGATTCACCTTTGCCTATAAATGTTGACAATGATAAATAGCATCAATCTAAATAAAGTAAATTGAAAAAAAAATCGTTTTCATTGAATAGTTCCTAATAAATTTTTGTCAATATATAGATTGTTTTGTGTATATTAATTAACAGGTTTATAAACGGTTTAATTAAGATAAAAATCTTTAATAAAACTATAAAGGCTACACAGACTAGATAATTAACAGTGATGACTTTCGGAAAATCACCACACATTTCATTATCACACCTCGATTCCTAAATGTAAAATTAATACTACTTTTTAATTATATCTATACATATAATAAAATGGTAGAAAAGTCAAAACTGTACATTGAATATTTTTTTAAAAGAATACTTGGGGTGTGATCTACAATCGATACCGAAGCCAAAAATATAGTTTTTAGAATTTTTGTCTGTTTGTCTGTTTGTCTGTTTGTCTGTATGTATGTCCGGGATAAACTCAAAAAGTACTGCATGGATTTAGTTCAAATTTGGCACGAATAATATTAAGAAGTCGGGTCATAACATAGGCTACATATTATCACGCTATCACCTACGGGGAACGAGCAGTGAACCTTTATTTCTTCAACGCATTCTGTAACAGCGTGTAATCTAACGACGCATATTTGAATGTTGTTATTATGTTAATAACCATGCTATAAGCTATCTTCACACTATAAAAACCATGAAATATAAGTAACTTAGGCTGATAAACATAATGAATGTAAAAATGAATGTAATATAAGAAACGAATATAAGTAGTATCAAGACAATTAGAGCAGCGCCATCTATGAGATTTTAAAAACATCAAGTCGGATTACATGTGTAAACCCTTTTTGGATATAAATAATTTAAATTTGATCATGTTGGCGAGGTTAATAGTTGTCTATAAAAGTCATAGATGGAGTTGTGCATTTTAATAAAAATTGTATCGTTGATTCGTTTCAGAGATGAGCAAGACAATTTAAAAAAAATGTGTTTATATAAGTTTTAAGCTGCTTCATCTATGTCTTATAAAATTCATCGAGTTTTTCTGTATGTTATAACAAACAGAACTCAAAAAGAACTGCATAGATGTATAACAAAATTTAAACTCGAAAACGGCACGCTATTGCTGTAAGCAATTTGAGCTAAATAACGAAAAAAGAGGAAAATTAAGCATGCCATATATATCATAAAAATAAGAAATGCTTATGCTTCTCCGGAACCTATTTCCTCCAAAGTTGTGTAACGGGACCCGCCTTAAAGTCATCTCGCTCCACAGACACACCATTGTGGCGGAAATTCTTACGGGTTGTGGCGTCGGCGAAGCTGTATTTATACCACGCATTCCCCTCATACCCCATAACTTCCCGTTCCAGTTCAATCGCGTACAGTTCCCCGTGAGTGTTTGCTTCGCGATGACCATCAATAAGTCTCACGGGCAGACACTGAGGGTAGCTGGTGTCGACCTCAAGACGAGCTGCTTCACACGGGCAGCTGTACGTCGCTTGCTCCCGCGTCACCAGTCCTGACTCTCTTTACATTTTGGCTGCGGAGAGCTAAACTACTAATGTTGTTTATCGAGAAGTCCTATCAATATTTATTTTTACCCTATTCTGTATTCCTTATTTATTATTTTCTCCATCCGTTTCAGTCACAGCTTATGACTTAATTCAGCAGAATCACCATAAAGTCATTTATGCAAAGCAGGCTAAAAATAAGCACTTTTTGAAAGTCAATTTTACAAAAGACAGTCTCCCTCTGTTACTGTACTTTCTGTAGATATGAAATGTAAAGAAGAAACGGGTAAGTGAATGTTATTTTAAAAGGTATAATCGTAGGTATTTTTGGTGCTGTATAGCGTTCACGCAGACGACGTCGCGGGCAGCAGCTAGTATTATATATATATATATATATGTGTGTGTGTGTGTGTGTATCCACTGGCATGGCATGGCATGGCATATGGCATCCGCTGAGTTTGTGACGACGAATCATATATTTACAGTATTTGTATATTTAATTCAACACTTTTATAATTGTCTGAAACATTTCTTGTTAATATCATAGAAAAGATTTGTGCGAAAATTGTTTTTAAGTCATATGTTATTAACTGAGATTTATTTCAAATATATCTCTCGAAGCGTGAATTTTATTACAAAATTGTTATCATAAAATATCTCGATCAAACTGCTTCCTATAAAAAGTTATTTTTATTCGTTTTCCTAGTTCACGCTATAATATTTACTTGGATGAAGTCATTTAATTTATTTTATGTACACATATATTATTTATGGCTTTTATTTTAATTGTTATTATCGTACTTATTTTTATTTATTATTCTACTACAAGTTTCATATACATTAATTAAATTCGGAGAATGGTTTTGAGAAATTTTAATATTAAGGTTTAAGTGATTAAAATAACATATAAATTTTATTTCGGTTAGTACTAGAATCTTATATATACTTTTTTTACATTAATTTAAATATTAGCTATTTGTTTTGTTACTTTTATTAAAATAAAAATTTATAAATATAAATAGCATTTTAATGTAGGAAGCATTAAATTATTATTATGTTGACTTTTTGATTGATTGTATGACACATGGACAAATGTTTTTTCTTTTGTAAGAATAGGATTGGAAATTAATCCGCCGTGCTAGTCCATTGAGAGTTCACGGCTAATTTCTTTACCCGAAATAACTATAGTCATCAAGTATACCTCATAACACATCGCTTCCTCTGAGTCACGGTGGATAGACCCACCAGATGTAATTGTAACAATTGTAACAAATGTAATTGTTTGTATTGTGTACTGCAATTTGTACAAATAGAAAATTTTCGTGACCGTCGCCGTATATGGAAACTTTCGTCACCTTTTTTTTTTAACTATGGGAAATGCATTTACGCATCCCGCCGCCCGAATGCGACGGGTATGTGGGACTCGCTGACTCTCACCGCTAAAAGCCAGAATACCCACTAAAACCCATCGCCCATCTGCGCTGTAGTGGGGCGCCACGGGATCGCAAGCGCATACAACCGTGACGCCCCGACGCTGGGCCCGGCGGCCCCTCCGTATGTGATTGGAGCCACTCGACTGGTCCACTCTACTAGTTCAGAGAAGTACCGGGAGCGGCCCAACCACCGAAGTGGAGGGAGAGAGTACCCTCGATCTCCCTCCATCCGCCATCCACCGCTCTACCAGTCCACTCTGCATGAAGCAGAGAAGACAAGGAGCCCTTCCTCCTCTCTCCGCGCTCTCACAGCACCACGCCCTCACCGACTGCACCTTCCGTGCCAACACACTCCGCCGCGCCTCCGCGCCCCGTCGTATGTAATTGGAGCCACTCACCGGTCCTATCTGCTAATTTAGAGAAGTAGGTACCGGAAGCGGCCCAACCACCGAAGTGGAGGGAGAGAGTACCCTCAATCTCCCTTCATCCTCCCTCCTGCGCTTTCGCGCCCACCGCTGCTGGTTTTGGTCCGCGGGGGTCCGAAGACCCCGACCACTCGTGGTGAGCGCCGAGTGGTACCCCCTATCCGCCACCCGGGGACGCGCCCAGTAGGAGACCAGCAACTCCCGTGGGAAACTTTCGTCACCTACTACATCAGAACGATCGTCGTCTTTATAGACAAGTTAATCACTAGTAATTAATATATACATATACTCGTATATAAACTTATTTTATTTTCATTATGTTGTGTTATATTGTGTTCACAATAAAATATTACATAATAAGAAAACTAATCATTGATCCAGTTTCATTGAGATATTGTATACGTAGAAAAAATATGAGTCTTATAAGTCTTGGTATAAATTCATCATACATTCTAATTTATTCATTGAAAATATTAACCTGTCACAGATTCGATTAATAACTTTTGTTTGAAATTCTTCTATAAAATATTTATATATATTTTTTATTGTTTTTATCTTTTAGATTTTGAAAAGTGCAAAATTTTGTTTTTATATATTTAAATTATTCGAAACCCTATTCTCGATTTAACTTAGAAAAATACGTCTATTTTTTAATTTTTTTTTAATTTAACTATTAAATAATTTAATTATTATATGTTACTAGCTATGTAATTTGAGGAAAAATTGTACTTAAATATTTTTAAGCCATTACTCTAACAGTGCCCGCCTCGTTGATCGATTGGTCGTAAGCGCTACTGCTGCTTGCTCGCTTCGATTCCTTTTTTTTTTTTTTTTTTTTATTTTTTTTTTTTTTATCGCAGGGGAATCCATTTACGGATGATATCCAGGACACCCGGGTCGGCAGTCCTAGACCTATGTCGGACTCGGCACTTTGGGTGCAATACCGTACTAAACCCCTGCGGGAGCCTTCAGCCGCTTTAATTGGAGGGTCCCGGATCTGCAGGCAACAGGATCCCTCCAGCGACAGGCTGGCCTCGGCAAAAAGGCCAGACTTCTCCTCCATGGGGACTGTCCGGCTAACCTCTGAACAGTCCCGACGACGCCGTGTCTAGCAGGACCGGGTTCCCATCCCGGCCCGACACGGGCACAAGGGCGTTACAGAAGGCGCATTAAGTAGCGCCTCCTACGCACCCCCATTCGTCGCCCGCGGATGGTCGCTTCGATTCCTGGGTCGGTCAATGTATTATTGATTTTATTTTATTTTTCGAAAATTCTCAGTAAATAGCACGGAGTCTGGAATGTTGGTATGGCAATAGGCTCATCCCTATTACATGGGACTCATAACTGGCAAAAAGTGAGTGTTACATTTAATAATGTGTATGTCTGCCTAACCCTTTTGGGTAATAAAAAGCATGTTGTTATTTTTACTTTAAAAGTGGAACTATAGTAAAAAATGTCTTGGGAAGCTCTCAAAAAAGATTATTTTTTACCGTTTTTGTAACGTTTCTTATTATTGCTCAGCCCGTATTGGTTGTAGGGTATGTTATATATAAGTATTCGTAATATGCTAATTCTTTGATAGCTTGAAAAATTCTTCAGTTTCCCTTAATTCAAAGTTAAATATTTAAGAGAACTTTATACAAAACAAAACTAATTTTTTTCCGTATAGGCGTATTTGGGTTTTATAAAGAACCAGATTTTTCATGATTTGCCCACTTTATAAAATCATATGGAGTCTGGGTTTCCCTGAATTATCCAGCTTTAATTTTATACTTGAATAGGATAAGTAAAATAAAACTATTGTTTTAAAAAGAAGTATTCTTGCCAAATCAATGTAATAAAATTTCTTCATGCATATCTTTGATTTTGGCTGAACTAAAATAGATTGGAAGTCTCGAGATAATGTAATTCTTCTTGGCAAATATTTTAAATGCGAAGATAGTCCTTTTTGTTGGTTTTAAAATAAAAATATTTGAACAATGATTACCATTTTATAAATTCCATTGAAAATTAGCTGCGAGTGTTTTTCTTGAGCCAAGTGTATTTAAAAAAATATGTTTTTTTTTTAATAAATCGTTACAATATTTTTACGGTTGCTTAACTAAATTTTTGCATTAATTATAGGTACTATAAAAAACAATTGTTGTTTTTACAATTTAGACGGTTTTTATTGTAGACCACGTAAACATTTTAATAATATTTTTTTATTCTAGTAACATATTTGTTTCGCAATTTAGTCTTTAACGAAATAAGTAAAAGCTTAAAATATACATATATCGATTACTACATATAAATATGATGATGACAATGAGTTTCGTCATACGTTGTTAGAGTTATTGATCGTTATAAAGTAACAGAATAGTTTATTTTAATTTTGTTATGTTATTTTTTATATATATTTTTAATTAGTTACATTTTTTATTTTATTTTATGTTAGTTGGATAGGCAAACTGGCAGACGTGCCACCTGATGGTAAGTGGTCGACGTCGCCCATGAACATAAACTAGTTTACCTGAAACTAGCCCAGCCAACTCATTTATGTGTTGCCTATCCTGAGACATATGATGTTAAGTCTCGGTGCCAGTAATTACACTGCCTGTCTTGCCCTTCTTTCCGAAACACAGCAAAGCTGTTTCACGGAAGAAACAAGCAAGTTACATATTTATTTTTAATTCCAAAGTAATGGTAAACGTGATTATAGCGATTAGAATATAGGAGACAATTTGAACAGAAATTAACACAAATAAAACGCGTTCACAATGTACATCGATTGCTCCGAGATTTTTGTCTCATACGTAATTCTGTTCAGGTTTGTAAGTCTAGTGGTGGTCAACGCTAGTATGTGGTACTATAGACATATGGTAATAATCTATTGATAGACTCTTAATGTTTACACCAAAAAATATTAAATTATACTGTCATTATATAACTCTACAAAGTACAAAAAAAAAATTACGTTCATATGCATACTACTTTAAAATCTTGCCGAGTTTTAAAAATTGTCGATTTATTTTAATTCCATTTTTAAAATTGCTATTTTACATCCAGTATTTGGTATCATACTTTTTGGTGTCAACAGCGACAAAACGTAACTGAAATAATTTATACAGTTTAAATATATTTTTAGTTTAAAATTAAAATAATTTCAACTAATGCCTTACATAAATATAATATGTGAATTTTATTTATAAATAATAAAATAATTTTAGCTAAATATGAATAATATCCCGAAATTTACGATACTTTATAATTACTACATCGTAATAATGGAAACATCTTGACGTTTTCAGATGATATTCAGTGACACGTGTATCGGCTGATAAGAAGAAGCCTCTATTTAGCAGTGTTTCGCAAAATCACAGATTGTTACAAAAGATATTCAGCTGCCAGTACAATAGTCTATATGATATTTTACTGACGCTATTATTAAATTATTGACGGTTATTTCAATTAATTAATTAAAATTAAATGTGAAATTCGAAACAAACTTATATTACATTTTTAAAACCTTAAATTAGTGATAGTAAAATCGAAAGTCGAAGTTCGAAATTCTATATAAATGTTTTTTAATGTAAATATCTAAGGCAAAAATTTGTTAGCAATATATTTTATTATATATGTACAAACCTAAAGTTGAATGGAAGAAAACCATAGCATTATCTAGGTCTTTTGGCTGCTATGTCTGTTATAATAATAAATTTAAAAAAAAAATGTGTGCGTGTACTAGCGTACACTCGTAAGAATGATTCTTCTTTATGACGTTATTTTTCTTTTTTATTTTATATTATAAAATATAATATAAAAAAACAAAAAAAAAACAAATGCAGTGTAAAGACAAGAGATTGCGAAGATTGTTGTGTTGTTCCTTTTATTTTATTTTTTAATATAAACCAAATGCATCGCAAAGACAATTATTTTATTTCGGTCCGAAAAAGTATCAATTTCGTTCAAGCACAGTATACACAAGGCACTCCCTTTTTTACGTAATTATTACTTGCGATGAAGCGATACACCCGTGCTTCTACGAGCGCGTTTGGGCGCAGGCCGCAGAATGACGAACGACGATTGTTCAGGAGTAAAAATTGTATGAAGATGGCGCGTAACGGAAAAATGTGACGCGTAACGAAAAAATGTTACACTAAATTTTTGTCCAACCCCGATAAAGAAGTTTCACTTCACTAATAATATTAAAATTCACATACTTCCTTATTTCCTTACTGGAAATTTATGTTCTTTTATCGTCTTATCACCATTTAAAACATTATTTAGAGTAAAATATTGTTCTGTGGTGATGGAACACTTCATATATAAATCCAACTCACGCTTGGCCTCCGTTTTATCTATAGTATAAATAAATCATCTTGAACATGTACAAACAATTACTATATTATAGTACCTACTAGCGGCCCGCCCCGGCTTCGCACGGGTATTTAACTAAAATTTTAAAAATTATAAATTTATATTTTTTATCACCTACCGTATAATGGTATATATGGCCCTCTATCGTATTATGGTAGAATATCGTTTTTATATTTAGTGACATTTAACATAATAGTACCTATATTAATTGAAAATGATGTTTATCTAAAATATTAAAACGATTTCTATTCCTATCCGACATATTTAGTAAAATTTTAAGTTTAACAAAATAATAACTCAAAAATAAGTTTTGTCAGTTTTTAAGATTCCTTAGACCAGATGGCGTTGGCGGCGTAGGTACCTATTTCTATTTTCTTAAATATTTATTTTTAAATTTAATTACAATGAAACAAAAACTAAATTATACTGTGAGTAATATTTAATTTTTATGTATTAAAGTTATTTACAGTGGTTTTGTACTTTTTATGTGATACGTGAACACAGAAAAAAAAACGATAAGAGATGGCGCTGATACAAAAAAACGCGCTATTAAAATTTATTCTTGACTAGCGGCCCGCCCCGGCTTCGCACGGGTATTTAACTAAAATTTTAAAAATTATAAATTTATATTTTTTATCACCTACATGCATCGTACATCACATATACCTACATCTATCGTATAATGGTAATAATATCGTTTTTATATTTAGTGACATTTAACATAATAGTACCTATATTAATTGAAAATGATGTTTATCTAAAATATTAAAACGATTTCTATTCCTATCCGACATATTAGTAAACTTTTAAGTTTAACAAAATAATAACTCAAAAATAATTTTTGTGAGTTTTTAAGATTCCTTAGACCAGATGGCGTTGGCGGCGTAGGTACCTATTTCTATTTTCTTAAATATTTATTTTTAAATTTAATTACAATAAAACAAAAACTAAATTATACTGTGAGTTATGTTTAATTTTTATGTATTAAAGTTATTTACATTGGTTTTGTACTTTTTACGTGATACGTGCACGACCAAAAACGATAAGAGATGGCGCTGATACAAAAAAAAAACGCGCTATTAAAATTTATTCTTGATGATATATAGTGTATTAATAAAACGGAGGTTTTAACAGATTTATTATTTGTATAGATTATTTTTATATTGTGTTTGTGAGTGTGTCTGTGTGTGTGTATGTTTGTGTGTGTGTGTGTGTTGTAACCTTTTTTCTTTAATCTATGGTTGTAACAAGAATGTATATAAGTATACAGTAACGCATTATTTAAACAAGTAACTGTACATCTTGCTGATCTTATAAACTCTATACATAAAACATTCGGACCCCAAGCTTTCCCCTTGCGTATTTATAAAGCCCGTTTTATCCTTTGTCAGGTTTTCTTTTAAAAATATCCTTGAGAGCACCGTAAAGTAAAATTATACTTAAAAAACAAAAAACAAAAAAAAAACTCTTGCAAGATAGACAAGTGTCTTCTGTAAATTAAATATTTTTGTTTTTCTTTTTGTTTAGATCATAAGTTCATTATAGGTTTGATATTTTTTGTTGTTCATTGACTTATAGTTGATTTTCCTAATAAATGTTGCCATTGCATTTGTTAAGTGATCTAATTAATAATCTCAAATATAATAATGATCTCTGTTGTTAAAATAACAAAGTACACGCGACGACCCAACGAATGACGAGGGGTTGGCGTAGTAGTTAAAAGAACTGGTTGCGCTAGAGTTAGTGGATTTGATCCCTGATCGTGACAAATGTTTGTTAAGGCCATATTATAAGTATCCGCCAAAAATCAACATGCGATTGAGTGTTTCCGGAATTTCGACACAAGAATTCTCATTTTACTGGAGGCCGTCAAGTGTGGGATATTTATTTGTTTATTGAAATCTTTAAATAGTTAACCCATCAATTCACAGTGGAGCTCAAAACCTACTTCTTAATTATTTATTTATTTATTTCACAACCATAATATATCGTATTTATAAAATACAAAAGATAATTATAAACCCCGCAGGGGCACGAAATATTTAGGTAGAGAGGAAGCGCTTTGTTAGGTAAATATAATTATTTATATTACTTTTAATATATGTACTATATATTAGGTGATGTTATTGTTTATCATTAAAAGTCAAAAATATATTTATTACAGAAATTTTACAATATTATACATTAAAATATTCATCAATATCATAGTAAAATTTATTAATTAATAGCTTCTTTACTTTATTTATAAATTTATATTCACATTCTTAATTAACGAACACACTGAACTGAACTGAACTGAAGAAGGGTTGGAGCCTAATTCACCATGCTGCTCCACTGCGGGTTGGTGGATATTTTTCTCTACCACAAGTAACAATTGCTTTCAGATGTCCGTGATAACAACAGGGGATTTCTGAGGCACGGTGGGGAGACTCACAAGAACCTAGACCAAATACAAATATTTATACAAATATAAATATCTGTCCTGAGCAGAATCGAACTCGCGATCGTCGGTGTGACTATTTGCGCAATAATATAGTTTAAATTTGTAAGTCAAATGTATGCTAACTGTACTGCTAGTGTATATTATATACATTTAATACTCAATGAATAATAAAAATATTATTACTATTAATAAATGAAAAACTAAGGAACAGGGTATTTTAGGCTCTTGTAGAACAGTTTATTTATATTAATATTTTATTTGTAGGTTGTAAATGTAAAATATTTACTCAAAATTATCAACTTTTTTCTGTGTAATAGTATTTAACAGTTATAAAACCGAAACTCTTTTAGTACATTGTAAAAAAATTATCTATCCATAATTTTATCGACAGTAAAATTGCTTGTATTATTAATTAATTAATTTTTAGCCACCGTTAATAAATTATGACTGTTTGATGATTAATGTTTTTGCTTCATTTAATTAATGAAACATAACAAAAGAAAGATTTTTGAAATTTTAAAATGAATACGACATAATCATAAAATCGTTAGAAGGCGAAAAAGTCTTAATGACTCAATGTCATCTAATCGCCATTCAGGCCAACTTACAAATTAAAATGGGAGAAATAATTAATCTCAAACTCAAAACTTAACTCAATAAAAGTTATAGTTCAGGTCGTTAGATTTTAGACATTTTTTAAAGACAAATTACAAACCACTAATTGAGAAAATATCTAAAAGAAGTATTAATTTATGTTATAAATTTTAGGTCATATTAACTTGCCAGAGGGCAGCATCACAAACCATCCTTCTAATAAATTATGTAAAAATTTCATTTGGGTTTATTTTGTAACCGACAGAGAAGTTAATTATTGTATTGGGGGTGTTTTATGAATTTCTTTTTGTCTTAATGTAATTTATTATTTGAAAAAAAGTTATAAAATGGTTTTTATTTATTTATGTTTCATAATAGTAAAATTAAAAAAAATATTTTTAATAACGTAAAGATAAATATAAAAAAATTATGTACGCCACAGATCTCTGGAGACTTTATATTAATTAAAATAATTATAAGTAAGAAAAATTCTTCTGTGTGTAAAATTATATCGAGTATTACTTTAATTGTAGATTTAACTCAATCTCCCGCAATTAAATAAATGAACGTAATTTTTCTACGAAATGAATCAAAGTTTTAATAAAATATTACTGAAACGAGTACAATTGCAATAATATAATTATATTAATTTGTTATTTATAAATTTCGATAGTAAAATTAATTAAAAATACAACAGTGTGAAAAATGACGATCTTCATAAGTATTGTAGAATGGTAATTAAACCAAGACCACGATAGTCAAAAGCCATCCATAATCATGCTTATTGCATGTTTGCTATAAGCTACGAGTACGTCGGCTCAGTACATGCAAAAGCGTCGTTTGAAGGTAAAATTATTGTAATTACAGTAAAAACTACTATTTACACGACGATTTATTTCATTATATGGTTAAAACAATAGCGCGATAAAGCGTGCAGCAATTATAATACGAGTATGTTGTAATAGTTCTCGTTTCCTTCCTACTTCCATACCTCCCTAGCATGCTAGCACGACAAAATTTTGTCTACCCCTTTTCTCGTATTATCTCTCTATGTCTACAGTAGCTAACATGCATGCACGTAATACTCTTCACGTTACGTCAATAGAAAAGATAACAGGATATATCATTAAGTTTTAACTTAATTATCAATAATAATAATAAATTAATGATCAATAAAAGTTTTGAAGGGGATCAGCGTTAGTGCCTGCTTCACGCTTCCGCTCCGCGGCCTCCTTGAAAGCCATGATCTCCTCGGAAAAGGAGGATACGGCCAACCAGCACCTCTTGTTGCCTACCATGCAGAAGACCACGAGAGGCCTCCGCCTATCACGGCCACCATCAGTGTATGACGCTAAGGCCCCTAAGCGGCGCACTCCTGTAACGCGCCGTGTCTATCAGTGCCCCACACTCGTGATAGGCAGGGGTGGCTTCCCTTCCCGCAATTTGATGCAGATACTTACCATAGCACCCGTGTCCGGTAAGAACCTGCGTCAGTCGGAAGGTCAGCACCCCGTGCCGCCTTCTGACCCAGCACCAAAGATGGGGACGTATAGCGTCCATCGTCACTCGGCCCGCCACTGGGGACTCCAGGTCCTTCTTCCGCTAATAGATCCGAGCTCTCTGAGCGTAAGCCCTGATCCGACCCGTCTGGTCCGCACTTGGGACTTGACATCTAGCTCTGAGATCTCTTCTAGAGATAAGTCAATCTTTGCTAACCAAAATTGAATAATAAGTACTGAAATTTCTTTTGAATTTTCAAATGCAATAAAGAATTTGAATAGAAAGAAGAGAATACATATACGGTTGAAAAGTATCTCTATTTTATGATATTGACGTAAGAGTTAATGATATTGAAGTAACTGGCTCGTGAAATTATTCTTTCGTTGGATGCCCTGTTTATTTAGGATGGGTATAAAACGTTACATATTACTCAAGGGATAGGTACAGTGACCGTAAATAAAAACCAATCGGACAATAGTTGAAACTCACCGCGAGGGACGTATAATTAAATTTATGAAAGCAAAAGTAGTCTGTTATTGTCTTCATTTTTGTAGCTTAAATTCAACAGTCTTTAATACATAGATACTACATTAACAACAAAATTATATTTCGAATCAGATTTTTTTTAGATATATGTAGATTAAATGACATAAAAAATGTGGTTCTATGAAGTTTAATAAAACATAATTAGGGATAGACGTTGCAGAATATAGACTTTGTTCGCCGTTAGGATGAATATTGATGAAATTTATTTATAAATTTATAATATTATAAGAACCTTTTTTTATTTTCATATAGCTCACTACATATAATAAAAACTGATGAACCGAATTTATCCTTGACACAAAAAATTAAGAATAACTGTACTGTAAGCTCTTCGCCTTCACCCAAACCTCTAATCAAACATGATGCCCCTCGTAATCGCAGAAAACTAATCGAAAACAAAATCTGTGACGGAGATCTCAAAGGTGCCGCGCGCCTTTTGTTCTCCAATGACGTGCTTTCACCAGATACCCCTGACACCCTTCAGGCCTTACGGACTAAACATCCTCCAGCTCCAGTAAACCCTTATTTTCTCGACCCACCAACAGCAGGGCAAACATGCCTTCAAATTCAAAACAAAGATGTTACGGATGGTATTTTATCTTTTAAACCAGGTTCGGCTGCAGGTTTGGATGGAATCTCACCCCAACATTTGAAAGACTTAACATCGCATTCTATGGGTGATGCAGGCAAGCAACTTGTAAATTCAATCTCTAAATTAATCAACTTTATGTATTCCGGTAATGTTAATCCAGAAATTGTCCCCATTCTTTTCGGCGCGAACCTCATTGCTCTCACGAAAAAGGACGGAGGGGTGAGACCAATTGCTGTTGGTTCAACAATACGACGTCTGGCCTCCAAAATTGCTGTTCGACATATTTTACCTAAATTAAATTTGGAATTTGAACCCGTACAGTTAGGCTTCGGTGTAAAAGGAGGGTGAGAGGCAGCAGTCCATGCCTTACGCTCTTTCCTAACTTACGGACAGCCTGACGTGTTGCTCAAAATTGATGTCAAAAATGCATTCAATTCGGTAAATAGGGATACCCTGCTGACGGAAATAAAACAACATATACCGGAAATATACAACTATCTTCTTCTCAGTTACGCTGAACCAACAAAATTGATATATCGCTCTAATGAACTATCCTCGGAAGTAGGTTGTCAACAGGGTGATCCCCTTGGGCCTGCAATTTTTAGTTTGGCCATAAATCCGATAATCAAAAATTTAAATTCTAAATTCAACGTTTGGTATTTGGACGACGGAACCCTAGGAGGTGATGTGGATACTGTGTTTTCAGACCTTTTTTTAATCAAAAATAAATTTGAAGCGATTGGTTTGGAGCTTAATTTTAGCAAATGCGAACTTTTTATAAATAACAATGATTTAAATTTAAATGACGTAAAACAAAAATTTAATATTTTGGCTCCAAATATTAAAATCATTAACAGTAATTCCCTTTACCTTTTAGGTTCTCCAATTTTTGATGAATCTATTTCTGAATATATTAATAATTCAATTACTAAATTTCAAATATATTCTGACCGTCTCTTTGAAATTAGTCCACATTATGCACTTAGCATCTTAAAATTCTGTCTTTTCGTCCCAAAATCTTTATATGTGCTCCGTTGCTGCTCCTTTTGGAATCACCCAGATCTTTTGACAAAAGTAGACGACTTGATCAAAATAACTTTAGAATCAATACTTAATATGCAGCTCAACGAGCAATCTTGGACCCAAGCATCCCTACCCATCCGTTATGGTGGTTTAGGGATTCGCAAAATTTCCAGTGTCGCTTTGCCAGCCTTCCTATCTTCTGTCCATAGTTCAGCAAATCTCATAAGTAAAATTTTAAGGGCATCCCCTTCAAACTTTGAGATTGCTGGCTTGGAAGAAGCTAGAAACGCTTTCTTAATTGCATGCCCAGGTCAAAATTTTCCATTTGATCCAAATTCACAGAGGAGCTGGGACGACATAAACTCTAAATTGACTTATAACAATCTTTTGAGCCTTAGTACAGGTTCGGCACGTGCTAGGCTTTTGGCCGTGGGTACACATGAGGCCGGCTACTGGCTTCACGCGTACCCTTCTTGAAATACAGGAACATTTCTCGAGCCTGACACGCTCCGAATCGTAACCTGTCTACGGCTTGGGGTTCCGGTCTGCACTCCTCATAAATGTCCCTGTGGCAGTGATGTCGACAAACTAGGGCATCACGGACTATCATGCCAAAAAAGTGCAGGCCGCTTCTCGAGACATGCCGCACTTAACGATATCATTCGCCGATCCCTTGCCACCGTCAACGTGCCAAGCCTACTCGAGCCGATTGGTATTGCAAGAGACGATGGCAAGAGACCGGACGGTATGAGTTTGATTCCATGGAAGATGGGCAGTGTGCTGGTATGGGATGCAACATGTTCAGACACATTGGCACCTTCCCATCTACATGAAACCAGCAACAGAGCTGGTGCGGCTTGTGAAGCGGCTGAAAAAGCTAAAATTTGCAAATACAGGGGTCTAGGCTCCGAATACGTTTTTGTCCCATTCGGTGTCGAGACCCTTGGTCCGTGGGGTCCTAGTGCTATAATGCTTTTTAAGGAAATAGCAAAAAGGTTAGTCGACATTACAGGAGACCGAAGAGCTGGCAGCTACCTCGGACAAAGAATTAGTCTAGCTATTCAAAGGGGGAACGCTGCCAGTATCTTCGGAACCTTGCCTAAAGGGACTCCTTTTAATAATATATTTTAGTCTTTAGGTATATTATATTTTTAAGGCTTTTTTTTTTTTTTTTTTTTTAAAATATTTTTAGTTATATATTATAATAATAATGTTAATAGTCTGTTAAAGTTAATTTTATATAATATACATATATATGTAATTTTATTAGATTTAATTAAATAAAGTCGAAATTCTTCTAATTAAAAAAAAATATCAATAAATATTCGGGTAACATAACGTTGTAGGTATATTTAACAAAGTTGAGAAAGCAAATACTAGTTGCTAGTTTAAAGACAAAGAAGGTACCGAACTAAGGATATAAACAACAAAATGTAGCTGTAACAATAACAAAGTAATTGCTGATGTTTACTCTCCTCATTTTACTCTAGCGAGTATATAGTACGTACTAGCCTGGTTGAATAAACTGGACATAATTTCTTATTAATTATATATATTATACTCCAAAGTGTAAAAAGTATTTAGTTAAGGTCTTTCTCCTCAAGTCCTAAAAATTCATCTCGTGCCCGACGGTGAAGAAAAACGTCGTGACGACATTTTTCAGCAGAAATTCTAGACATGGCTATTCGTCGTAGTAAAACAACATAACAATTATTTATGCTTCTAACTCTTTTCTTTTACGACGCTTGACGCACCGATCACAAGACTGGTTGTTACGTTAACGGTCGCAAATTCGATTACTGCACATGACAAATAATAGTATAGGTCATACAGATATTGAGGTCTGGGCTATTGTACTCGTGTTGTGCGTGTTTCTGGACCTCCGACACAACATTAACATCCTACTGTGGGCCGTTGAGTTTGTATCGTTTATTATTTTATTATTATTGATTGAAAAATAGGCATTAAAGAGAAATTTGTTAATGTCCTATAATCTTAATGACTGTTTCAGAAATATCAAATAACTAAATTTTTTATTAGTTATTAGGATGTCACTTGATATAAAACTGAATTTTATACGTACTGCGATATATTAAAATAAAGTTGAAATTAAATATTTACGACCAGTGTGAAGTCGCGTCTAATTTTACTACTCTTAAATGAAACGGTATATTTTTATTATTTTATTTTCTGTATTAATAAAATTTGTCAAACATCAAGCAGAACACGTCTAGACGTACAATAAACGTTAGACGTTCCTTATCTACGGACTTAAATTATTAGAATAAGTTATGATTTCTCGTAATTTGGGGTTATATTTTACATTTAGAATGGTTGACCTTTTCTTTTTTTTTTTTTCGCTGGTCTACCCAACGTGCCTCGGAGAGCATGTAGAGCCATCGGTACCGGTTTTTATCATAGACATTTGATAGCGAAGGTAACTCACGTTAGAGAAAAATATCCGCCAACCTGAAGTGAAGCAGCGTGGTGGATTAAGTTGCAATACTTCTCCTGTATAGAGAAGAGGCTTTCGCTCAGCATTGGGTGGTTTACAGGCTGATACAATACAGTATAATTTAACTTTATTATACAGCTTCGTAACTCAAACGGGTTCGAACACGCGATCTGGACAAACTGTACACTGATATACCACTAGGCGGCCACTATTAATAAACATTTATATGGTTTTCCTTTAAATTAAACTTCTTTTAAATAAAATAATATTAACCCTTAATAAACATCCTTTTTAGTTTTACCCTCATTTAGTTTCGTTATTTGTGAGATTAGTTCTCGTAACTATTACTCTACTTGATCACTTATTTCATAAACTTATTGGCGCTCACTGAAGAATCTATCTAATACAAAATGTTTTATTAAAAGAGTGATTGGAATGATTAAAAATTAATTAGCTCACCAAATGTATGTAAATATTAGAACTCTAAAAAGATTGCTATGCGCTTTGGAGTCTATACCCAATCCATACATACTCGTATGATTAAATTGGGACCGGCCGATGTTTGTAGATAATAGATATAAAAAAAAAGAATTATAGGGGTCCTTATAGAAATAATAATGAAGGCAAAATAATTATGTTTAGAATTTTTATTTGTTTGTCTGTGTGTTGTTCCCGCATAACGTACAATCTGATACTTGAAATTGATGCGTTTTACACATTAGTTGTCCTGGATTTCTAACTTAAAATCTCTGTTTATGTATTTCATTTAGTGAAATCATAACAAAGTAATTTTATTAATATATACCTCGAGTGAAACCGTAGAATTCAGTTAGTAAATATATATTTACAGTTAGTAGTTAATAAACGTTAGGGTCACGATGTTTAAGGAATTTGTCTTTTTAGCATATATTAACTGTATACTGTAACCACAAAAATATTTATTTAACGGACAAAATTTTTGTAATGATAAAATATCTGAAATAAAAATAATTTACATATCGTTTCACTTTGTTTCTGTAATTATATCTAATAATTATGTTTTATTTATTAAAATTTTTGAAGTGAAACTTCTTTATCGGGGTTGGAAAGATTTTTGAAGTGAAACTTCTTTATCGGGGTTGGAAAGATTTTTTCGTTACGCGCCATCTTGCGTTACGCGCCATCTTGTTCTTGATTATTGCGTATTTCAGTCGTTTTTCAATAAACACATGCGCAAGGAAGATTCCGAGTGGTAGTAGATGAAATCCTTTATATATAAATAAATACTTAAACTAAATAAATCAAATATCAAATTTTGAATGCTAGAAAATGTGGCTCTCGCAGGGTTTTGAACTTGCAGCTCTCGAGCGATATACGAAATTCAATTCGCGTTAGCAGCCACTGCGCTAGCAATCTCTAATCACTATATAGAAGTTTGCAGGTATTGTATGATGTATTCTATAGTGAGTAGGTAATTCGAATATAAATATGTCCGAACGCAAACACAGGACTCATATAATTACGATCATATAAAAAGTAAACTGTTTTTATTATAAGTTTCACTTCTTACGAGTGTACGCTAGTACACGCAATTTAATTTTTTTTTTCGTAATACCAGTACTCAATGAGATACTGAACGAACGGTGTTGTTTCAAATCAAATTAATTTAATCAATCAATCTGTGACCGTCTTGTGTAAGCATTCTTTCTAACGAATTTTTTAATTCAGATCGATGGATTTAGATTAGTGCATTTAAATAAACAATCTCTTCAAGTATAGATAAATATAATATATATAATATCATTGTGTATAACTGGGTATATTTGTTGTTAGTAAGTTTATTAATTTCATTATAACCTTTACAAAACATTACCGAATGTTTGTGGTATCGCTGGAATCTTTATTTATTCCATGACTCATAGGTAATAAATAAAAAAGAAAAATAAAATAATAATAATCGGCAACTAACATTCCTTATAATGTTTTATAGTTTATTATTGGTATTTAATCATGACCTTTAACTACCGTAAACTTTGTCGCGAACCGATCTATACCCAGTAAAAGATTATTTTCATCTACCTTCAATATCCCTTAACTTATTTTCTTGTATAATGTACCAGTAGTTTCAGATATTGTTTTGTAAATGACGTAATTTACATCGATTTCAAAAAAAGTATTATTATATGTAGTGTTATTATATTCTTCTCTTCTCTTATACTATTTCTGCTCCTTTTGCCTCACACCTTATCCAGACAACTTATCTAATCACTAGTAATTATTTCTCATATTAATAAATTTGTATCTTACAAAAGAAATTCTCAAATTAATTGTATGTAATATCATTAATTTTTATTATAGATGGCGAACGATGGGTTAGAAGAAAAGAAATTCTGCGTGCGAGAAAGGGAACAAAATATGGATTGAGAAAAGAGAGAACGAGACGACAGATAGGTAAGTTTATTTTATAAAAATAAAAGTAATAATAGAGAAGCACGAAAACTTCGTATCTTGTAAGTATTTAATAATTGAAAAAGCTTTATAGTGATAGATGTTCTAATCTATAATATAAAAATAAGTCGGATTTCCACGGTTTTGCATTCGTTGGAAAGGTCTCGGGCTCCGTGAGGTTTATAACAAAAAAAAAAATAAAATTCAGGAAAAATTTCAACAGAAAAGCAGGAAAACAGGGAAAATCATTTTTCATATACAGCGCCATCTCTGATACATAGTACATGTACTACAAACCAATATGGTTTTACAAAAAACGAAGCCATCTGGTGGCGAAACGGAGTTCGCCGGGTTTGCTAGTAATTTATGAAAACAAATATTTCCTTTGAAGTTTCTTTGTTGAATTAAACTGTATATTAATGTACTAACAAAAATGGAAAAATGTTAATGTCGCGCAGTGTGAATACGCTATTTAAATATGAAGGAATACAGATTAAACAAAGTAAAGGTCGTATATAATAGAATTTCACACACATTTTTACATTTATTACGTTTTGTATTGTGTGTAATATTATGTATGTAGTCTTGCAAGTTTCATATGTGTTATGTTCTGTATCTATACTTACTGATTGGCTTTGAGTTTTTGCGTGGAGTTTTATAAACTACTATCTATGCCCCGCGGTTTCACCCGCGTTAATTGGAGGGGAGAACGTACTTAAATACTTTTCAATAAACAATTACTCTAAGAGTAAGTACCCGCCTCGTTGGTCGAGTGGTCACAAGCGTTACTGCCGAGCATGGGGTCTCAAGTTTCATTCCTGGGTCGTTAAACGTATTATTGAGTTCTTTTATTTTTCGAAAATTCCCAGTAAAATAGCGATGTTATATTTACTTTAAAAGTAAAACTATAGTTTAAAAATGTCTCGAGAAGAGAAATAATAAAGGACGCAACGGAAGTTCTCAAATAAGATTATCTTTTCCCGTTTTTGTAACATTTCTTATCATTGCTCAGCCACTATTGGTCGCAGCGTGATGTAATAAAGTCTATATCCTTCATCGATAAATGGGCTATCCATCATAAAAATAATTTTTCAATTCGAACCAGTAGTTCCTTAGATTAGCGCGTGCAAACAAACAAACAAACAAACTCTTCAGCTTTGTAATATTATAGTATAGATTACCTTGACCCAATAAATTGGTTTTCTAATTAAAAAAGGATATTTAAAATCAGCTCAGTAGATTTCGTGATAAGTGCTTTCAAACGAACAAATAAACTCTTCCGTTTTGTAAAGTTTGATTGTAATCGTAAGCGAAGTTATTGCCGAACTATTAAAAACCTATTACGATACCAATGAAAACATTCGTCATTATTTTCGACAAACATTTGTCCTGAATACATCAAGTACATGTCGAAAATAGTTTGCTACAATGGGCTCTCGTAGAAGGTTAAACAGCTTTCTACGCATCTATATTATTTTATTAATACGTGAAGGAAAAACTTTGTACCCCTTTTTACGAAAGTTGTGCAGACGGAGATGTATGAAATTTGACACAGTTAAAGTTAATGTGGAGAAGTGTAGTGTAGTGTAAGTGTAGAATACTAATATATTTTTCAATGATGCTTAAAAAAGACAAAATTAATTTAAAAAAAAAGACTACACACACTACGTCGCACACACATATGTACAATGTACATATATATAATCCGTGCACGATGAGAATGGTACGGAACCTTGTTTCTATTAAAGTTATCTAGCTATGTTATCTATGTTAAGTTAAATGTAGAACAATATGAAATAAACTTGAGCCCTTACAAAGTATATATTCAGCTTATTCGGAATTTTGCAAAAAACCTCAAGTGGCTTCGTAGACTTCGCAGGAATACTCACATTCTGTAACTTCTATACTCTATCCTATTTAATACTGCTACACTTTACTTACTTAAAAATCAGTTTGAGGTTCAAAGAACGACTACTACGCTCGAATGATACGTTATCATAAAGATCCGAACCCATTCTTCATCCTTTTACTATAAATCTTTTACTGTCGATGCTTGTCATCTTTCGGATTAATTGCCACTATAGGTATATAAAACGGGCTCAATCATTAAAGGCATTTAACAAATTTACCAAATAAATTTATTTGTCACCGTAAATTATGTTGGGCAGATATTTGTTTATTTTTTTATTAATGTTGACATGACCATGAAATTTCGTAAGTCAGTTTACAACTTATCCCAGATGACAGACGAAAAATGATACTTGACGAAAATCGTTGTGACATAATGGGACCAATACTACACGCGATATGAATCAACGCGACAATACATACGACAACATTACAACGCGGTATTTCGTTTTGCAAATAAGTACAGTGACTGTTATTTTTTTTTTGTCGTTTACGACAATATTTTTCGCCAGTAGACCTTTATAAAGTTACCTTTGTATCAAAAAAAATATTAAGTTACCCCAACCCCCAGCTCTCAGATAACAAAATTACGAATAATTTACCATTGAATATTAAAAATAATAACAATCCCAAATTTTTAAATACTCTATTGAATACTGCTATCTTATGACGTCGCGTTGGCGCAGTGGTCACAGCAACTGACTGATGCGCTAGCGGTCGCGGGTTCGATCTCCGCACATGACAAATATTTGAATAGACCATACAGATGTTAGTCGTGGTCTGGGCGTTTGTGCTTGTGTATTGTGTGTGTTTCCGGATCCCCGACACAGGATTCACATCCTACTGGGGGCCGTTATGTGTGAGACGTTTATTTATGTATTATTTATTTATTAATGCTGAATATATTACGAATAAAATAAAATCTATGAAACAATTTTATTCTTATTATATATTGTATAAATATATATTAATGTTAATTTTTATTATACGTAAGCATTGGTATGTAAGTTTTGTTATACTATAACTAAGTCACCTACTCGATATCCTTAATAAATTCTTCATTTTTATTTAGGTTGTCTGGAAGAAATTACTTGAATTGAATTTAGTCCGACAAGACCGTACCTTTTACTACCCAATTTGTTACTGTGTAGTATTTATTTTCGTTATTTCGTTATTTTTCGTTGTTTTTTAGTTTTTGTGTTGTATATTAAAGTGTAAATTTATAAATAATTGTACGAATCTTTATTTGTGGGACTGAGGAATGGGGTGTAAAGTTTCTCATCCGCCATTGAAAAGGGAGGATCCTCCGACCAGCCCACTGAAGTTGCTGGTCTCCTACTGGGCGCGTCCCCGGGTGGCGGATAGGTGCTACCACTCGTCGCTCACCACCAGTGGTTGGGGTCTTCAGACCCCCGCGGACCAAAACCAGCAGCGGTAGGCGCGAAAGCGCAGGAGGGAGGATGGAGAGAGATCGAGGGTACTCTCTCCCTCCTCTTCGGTGGTTGGGCCGCTCCCAGTACTTATCTGAACTAGCAGAGTGGACCGGTCGAGCGGCTCTAATCATATACGGAGGGGCCGCCGGGCCCAGCGTCGGGGCGTCACGGTTGTATTCATTTGCGATCCCGTGGCACCCTTAACTACGGTGCAGACGGCCGATGGGTTTTAGTGGGTATTCTGGCTTTATTGGTGAGAATTAGCGAGTCCCACATACCCGTCGCCTTCGGGCGGCGGGATTCGTAAATGCATTTCCCATCGTAAAGGATCCTCTGAACAGACGGTTGTTGTCGGGTTCTTGTATATATGTTCAATCTCTCAGATAACTTTGATAGCGCGTTGGAGGATACGTCAATTTGTATGTGGCGAGATAGATGTCACTACATTGATATTATAAGAATGTTAGTCTACCTGAACATTTTGTACCGATGGAAAACATTTATCTTTTTCACTTAACATTATAAGAAATGATTTGCTTAACATCGTAAATCATACATAGTGTATTGAAGATACCTTATCAACATAATATCAAGTAATATCACTTATAAGATTCATTTCCAAAATATGTATCATCATTTATCATAACAGTGCTTCGTCACTATCTTTAATTGACTAGTGATGTAATGTCACGCTGGAATAACACCGTCGTTCGAATACGTACTTACATATTATATACTAATACTTTAGTAATTGGTAAAGAAAAAGAAAAGAAAACAAGAAAATAATATTTTTTTTATGTAAAATAGTTGCTAACGTAATTTTATTTTTTTGTGGTGTTTGGATCTATATTTTAGGTTTGGGATAAAGACCCAGCTTATGACTTTTTTTATGAACAAAAAACTAAAAAAGCACTTGTGGAAACTAGAAAAGTGGTTACAAATAGCGGGACTTAAAACTATTAATACTTACATAATAGATGACTACCGTAAGTACACAACCGCTTGTAGGTAGGTGTACACACTTCCAGTTTCTCTAAACACGGATTTATAATTTGCCAGCCTAACTGCTGAGAAGAGTATGGAAGCTACTCACAAGACGGTTTATCTTTGAACTAGCTGTACCCCGCGGTTTCACGCATGTTAATTTGATCAAGACTAGGAAGCTGCGGATTCACGACAGTGTTCCCCATGCTGTGGTCGCGGTGACGAGGCACACAAAGACCTGTGTCTAGTACATCGACGACGGTGGTGATGCAATCGGTCGTTGTGTCGAAAGGGCGGTGGAGGCCACAATAAAGGAAATACTCGAGCATACCCTCCAGATGGCGATACATAAAAGAGACACCGCCATCATTAAGGATGTGCTCGAGCAGCTGAGGCTGAGGCAGCAGGGGTGGCTGGGGCAGAATCTCTAACAAATAAGACTAAAGATTTCAAATGCAAATCAAGACTTCCCGTGAAGATTTGGTGGCTAGTATGTAGTAATATAGAAAATAAGAAACTAAAATGCATGTAAATAGATGTAAGACAAAAGTTATATATAAAAGGTAATTATGGTTAGTATATGGACTCGCGTCATTGAGATCCTAAGTCTAGTTAAGTCTAAGATAGTACACATGAAAAAAGATTGACAATTTCATACATTTAATTTAAAAAAAAAAGTCACGGGCAAATATAAGCCCGTGGATGTTTTTGTTGCTTATTAAAAAAAATATCCGATACAGATACTCTCTTAGTTCTAATCCTGACAATGGCGAAGTCGGAATAATACGACAAGACGTCTTGTCGCATTCAATTATATTTTTTAAGATATCCAGTTTTCCTTTTCGCTCGCGCCAAAATTTGATACTTGTCATATCGGTTGATATCTACTTTTTTTGCACAATTCTAACGACAACCGTGCTGGTGTAAAGGTGCAAGTAGTCGCGGGTTCGATTCCTGCGCTAGGCAGATATTTGTATTAACACAGATATTTATTTCTAGTCTCGGCGTATGTCCTTGTGGGTCTCCCCACCGTGCCTCGGAATGCATGGAATATTAGTTAGTTTATTATTATAGCATGGGAGCCCCTGACCGCCGTCAGTCCTAGTTGCTATCATAAATACTTGATACCGATCGTTTCTTATAGTAGGAAAATTATCAGCCAACGTGCAGTGGAATAGTGTGGTGGATTGAGCTCTAAATTAAGAAGTCTCTTATATGAAGAAGGACTTCTGCGCAGCAATTGGACGTTTAAAGGCTGACTTAGTTTAGTTCTATTCTTATGAGTTCTTTGTCTAATAAAACTATAGTGGAAGATTTTTTTGCTTGAACGCGTTAACCTTAGGAGTTACTAGTTCTATATTAATTTATTCTAATTAATTTAATTTATTTATTCTAATTACTAGTTAAAAATTTTTTGTCTCTTGACAAAGTTTGCAGGTTATAAGACATCACAGGGCAACTCTGAAAGAGAACAACTCGACCGCGAATAAGATGACCACGAATAGCTTTTAACTTGTTTTGCGTCATTTTTGGGGGTGAAACTTTAAATCCCTCTGTTGTTAACATAATGTAGAAACTCAAAATTATATTGCATGTATAAAGCAGATTAGGCAATTATAAATTAAAACCAATTTTATTTAATGTTTAAACTTACGTTACACTTAAAAGGATTCTATTAATACCGTTTAAGTCGCATTTAAACCTTAAGCCTAGTCATAGAATTTGTATAGTACCTTACCGTTACTTATATTATCAGAAGTCCTGCACGGTTATCTGCGTTGATATTTCTGGAAACTACTTCCCTCTATTGTGAATAATAACGTGATTTTTATAGCCTGTAATATTCTCAAAGATACACGCTTTCTACATAGTAAAATTTTTCCGTAATTGCGACAAAAAAAGTCATGTGTTAAATATTTAACAATTTTTGTGTCACTTTAACACAATACAATTCTGTCATTTGATCTAATTTTTTTATCACAAAAAATGTAACATTTTTAGGTTGTCGTATAGAATATTTTAACTTAAATTTGTGTAAATTTTAACATAACATAATTTTGGTTTGTATGTTATTGTTTCAACATAAATCGTTTATATTAACATAACAAAAACATTTCGTTCGCTTAATAATAAACCGAAATAAGTAAAAAAAAAACCTTTTGTGGGAAATCGCTGTCAAACTTTTGAATCTCTACCTTGTTGGAGGCATTCTGTCGTCTCTGTGATCCATAAATCGGTCATTTTGCTCTGTTTCGCGTGCCAGAAGTACCCTTTATTTGAACTGAGTTAGTTAATTTTATTAGAAAAAGTAGAAATTCAACAAATTTTGACTTATTTCGGTTTATTATTAAGCGCGCGATTTGTGTAAATTTTTTTAGACACGATTTGTATTAAAAATGACGCAATTTTTTTTTACTGTGTAACAAGAAAATTTAATTTTTTTTTAACCATTAGTTGACATGTATACTCACTTCCTGTGATGTGTTCATGGTGTTTCATTACACATCTACAATAAAAAGATTATCTAAAGCAAAAACAGTTGGTAAATTCGTACCAGAAGTTTTTAGACTTTAATAAAGACAAACAATTTCTTTAGCTTGAATTACATTAAATTAGTCTTGAATTAAGTATGTAGTTTTAAAATTCAAGGTTGAAAAGTTAATTATATCGTGGTTGACCTAACAACATCGTAATATCAATTTAATTGTAAAAGAAAAGTTTCATAATTTTTTAGATAATTTATAGTTTTCGTATTTAAATTTTTAAGCACTTTATAAAAAAAGTAGTTTTCTATTCGGGGAAATGGCTTTTCGTGATTATATAAAAAAATCCCATTTGACTTTAATGATTTTATTTTATATTAAGTAATAAAAACTTTGTTCCCACATTAATTCGAGTTCCGGTGTTATTAATTTGAGTTGCAAAATCAATCTCAACAAACTCATTTTTGCAGAAAAAATTACAAAAATTCATAAAAATATAATTGAATTATTAAAAACTTTGTTTCTATTTTATTTGTACTCGTATATCTTGCTAAATTGCGGATTGATAGTTGTACATGTCTCAGAATTTATCCCGGAACTTGTACGTTTTACCACAAGATTGAACTCCCAACAATCGGCTTTCATTTACATATTTTATCCACTGGACCAATTCGGCTTATTATAATAATATATCACCGTTTTATTATGCAATTTTGTAAACCATTTACGAATAAATTAATTTCTGATGAATTATAATCAGTTATAATTATACGGAGAAACTTATTTCACTGTACTGCATTGCGGATATGACAGATTAAAATAATTATGTACACTACAATTTTTATCATAATCGTCAAACACGAGGTAAATTATAAATTTGCTTTCTTTACTGAAATTTTTAGAATATATACTCAATAGCAAAAGAATTGCTATCGCGAATTTATATTTATTTATTTATACTTTAATTTTAATAATTAAACAAAAGGTGGGCTTAATGCGGTCTGGGTTTATGTCTTTGTGGATTTCTCCACCGTACCTCGGAGAGCACGTAGAGCCGTCGGTCTCGGTTGTTATCTTAAGCACCTGTTAGCGATTGTTACTCATGATAGGGGAACATTATATCAGCCGACCCCCTTGGAGCAGCGTGGCGGATTATGCTCCAACCCTTCTCCTATATGAAGAAGAAGCCTTCGAACAGCAGTGGAACGTTTACTGTATGATTCAGTCATACAGTAAACGTTCAAACATCACAAACATCTCCAACTCAATTAAGTGTGAAGTCGGTTAAAAACACTTATTAAATTTCAGTGTTCAATTATAATATGTACACTAATTATACACACTGTTTTCAGTCATTATGGTATTTTAATCGAAACCAGATGTGATAAATTGAAATATAAGTAATTGGACAATGCAGGTCAATTGTTAAACATGGTTGAAATTGTTGCAGTATTTATTATTAATGTAAACAACATTATTTGGGTTTCAAAATGAAAAATTATAAACGGTGGTTAACACGATAGCAGTGGAGTCCATTTTTAATCAATTTTGAAAAAAAAAATAGGAGGTACCGCATTTTGTCTTTATTTGAATATGTTGATGAAACCTTAAGGAAATCGAGGAAACTCCTCAAAAATACACCATTTTTACTAATATACTATATATAAAAGATTTTTTTTATTTATAATGGATGTTTGTTCGCTATATTGTCATATTAAGAAATATCTAGCTACGTATCGTCGTAGCGAAACCGTAGCCATAAATGTCATTACAGAGAAAACCTCAAGGAACATCTCGATCATTTTAGGATCATCGTCGAAACCAACTGACGAAATTTTGCAATACCCTTAGTTCGAATATCTCCTTGTAGTATCAAGGAATAAAGTGCAAAAGTGCTCATTCAAAAAAGAGTGAAACCTAACTTCCCTGGACGTACATTCGAGGTGTAGGAGGAGCCAGTTGTCCCTTTAATATGAAAAAAGGAAGTTATGTAGCATCTTATTCGCTTCTATGTTTACGTTTATAGTTTTTCAATAAGAACTTTTGTAGATTTCAGGCCCCTGCAACATTGACAACATTAACATAGATATAAGAGGTCCTTCCTTACATTACTTGTTTTTATGTTTGGTGGTTCAATGGTTTTTGCAACTTGTATTATTTTGATTTTCTTTCACTTTAACCTCTTACGAAAATTCTGGTTACGTCAATGCTAACTTCAAAGTGAATTCTTGGTATAAAACTTGTCCATGTGTTTGAAATACTTATCAAACTTTGTAATTTAACTCTATTACCCACTCTTTAATTATTTAATTAAAATTTTAACTAACATAGTAAAACTTAATCAAATCAGCAAACACGCAGAACCGACGAAATTTTATTTACTTTAATCTGTTAATCTGATTTTAAATTAATTTCTTGTAACGCCACAATTATGCGTTTCTCATGAGGTTAATTTAACTGTACCTTGAAGTCTATGTTTCAAATACATACGTATTCATATTCATATTACACGTAAAACGAAAACTTTTTGGCATAATTATTTTATATTAATATTATAAAGCTGGAGGAGTATTTAAAAAAAAATTGGTTCGTTAGATATCATATTTATAAAATAAAGCATTGAAGTAAAACTTATAGGTAAGAGAGAAACTTAAACTTATAGGAACTAAGTAGTATCGTAAATGTAAACGACACCACGTTGTGTTTAGTATTTTATATGGAGGTGTAACGAAACGAAACTCAAGTTTACCTTAATTATAAGTTTTGTTTCAATTGCATAATGGTTTTCCTGCCACGGTTTCCTGAAGTTTCCTAAACCAATAAAAGAGCTCTTGCCACCATTGCTGTTCCTGCTCTTATTAAACTTACTTAGGATAAGTCATGATGACGGCAAGAGACCTCATAGATTTACATTTTTTTCCTGGGTAAGAGCGCTTTTGTGGAACGCAATGTTGATAAATTAGCTCCGTCTCATATCAGGGAGAAAGCTTTAAAAGCGTTAGTCGCTACGGAAAAACCTGAAATGACTACACAATACGAAGTTTCGTCACTTACCTCAAATTACATCTTCGTGCCGTTTGGAATTGAAACACTAGGAACTTGGAGTAACGGTGCTCAAAAAAATCTAAAAGAATTGACCCCACGTCTCATAGCTTCCATTGGTGGTAGGAGGCTGCTATGTTTTTGCCCAAAAAACCAGAATTGCGATTCAACGGTAAAATGCTGCCAATATTTTTGGCACCATTCCACGCTGACATGATTTATAACTGTAAATAATTATTTTTTAAGTCTTTATAAACATGTATAATATTGTAAAATTTCGTAACAAATATGTTTTCCCCGTTGCATAATTATATATATACTAGCTTCTGCCCGTGGCTGCGCCCGCGTAGATGATGTCTGTTATCGCGAAAAAAAAAAAACCTATGTTACTTCTAATATCTCCAAGAATATGCGTACAAAGTTTCATGATGATCAGTTAAGTAGTTTTCGCGTGAAAGCGTAACAACCAAACTTGCTTTCGAATTTATAAAATATTAGTATGATTTAATATAAGCGAGAAAGTTTGTTGTATTCATTAGGATATTGGAGTAATTCTAAACACATTTTCCTTTACAAAGCATAACACACAAATGCTCAGATTACATGACTACACAATAGTATCTGTATGGACTATAGAAAGATTTGTTAGAAACGGAGATCAAACCCAGTAGGTACCACCAGCGTAACTGACGCTGTGTCCACTATGCCGACCAGCGTATAAAATATCTATAAAACAACATCTTATGCTGTATAGAAACAGAAATATTATAAATGCGGATGAAATAGTGCAGATTTTCTAGTCTTCATTATTTAATTTATATTTCATTGTTTCGACCACTACGCGATCACTAGGTACTATTACAACAAATAATTATAGGTACTATTACAACAAATAATTATGTTAAAGAAGTTAAAATAATAAAAATTATTCTGACGTCTATTTGTCCTTATGAAACATATTTGAAATACTTAGTATTTTAATTCTACTATACTGAACTGTATTAGCCTGCAAACTACCCACTGCTGAGTGAAGGCCTCTTCTCCATGTAAAAGAAGGGTTGGAGCTTAATCCACTACGCTGCTCCACTGCGGGTTCGCGGATAATTTCTTTATAATAATAATAATAATAATATTGCCGTGTGGTTCCCGGCAGAGTAGAATAGGACCAACCCATCCTCAGCCTAGGGTGTCGTAAAAGGCGACTAAAGGCAACTAAAGCTGTATAACATCAAAGCAGCCTCCTCGGGGAGCGTGAGCGACTCTCCGAGTGAGTATCTAACAGCTCTAAATGATGATGGATACACAGAAAAACAGAGTAAGACTAGGGCCGCTACCTGGGGGGCGCCAGGGCGCGTCTGGAGCTGGCGCTGGACGTGGCAGCATGCGGGACGCCAGTAACCCCCGCCGACCGGCACCACGTTGCCGGCGGATGTTGGAGAACCTTTAGAAACTACCAGTTCTAATAATATTCATATGGTCGAAGAATTAGCTCAAGGGTCAATTACAAATACAGGTACCTATAATTAATTAAAAATAGGTATTTTTTCTAATAAACTTATTTTTTGCAAACAAAAATTATTTACGTGTATGACACAAATGATTCAAATTTATGACACAAATGATTCAAATTTATGACACAAATTATTCAAATTTACTTCTAATGAAATTTATTTAAATGTATTTTTATATTTTAATGTACTTGTCGGCGCCACCGTCATATTTCTAAACGACTAGCACATCGTTCGATATTCACCTACCCTCACTCGAGTCATTCTGACAAGTAGCACATTGTTCGATATTTCTACCCTCTCTCACTAAAGTCATTCTAACGTGTATAAAAGGACCTTAGTAACCGTGGTTAAGTCAGTCTGGCTATGGCGTGGCATGATGCACACGTTGTATTCTGCTAGTAGCTAACTTAGACTCTGATAGTTAATTGGTGTACACGAATTTATTGTCAGATACGATTTATCGGGTAACTCGGGCAGTGGAGGCGAGCGTTGATACATATCGTAAAGGGGGCCTCCTTAAACCTACACCTGGGTCACAAGTCCTAGGCACTGCTCTGAGTTTCTCCCTCTCCCTTTCGATCTACGATTGTTACCTAGCTAACTATCTGTGTTACCTTACATTGTTATTAATCAGTCTACCTCCCTTTTCCGACATACTTATTTGTTTTTTATCTGTTTATTTTAGTGGAAAATCAACAAATGTCAGTTGTTGAAAATGAAACAGTGTCGTTCCATCAATCCAGTCTTGAAGAGACAATGGAAGTAACAAAAGATTCTCATGATGTTAATACTGTTGAATTATTAACCGCAGGTAGGTACAGTTGTACAACTGTCCTGCAATATTTATTTATTTATATTTAATTAATTTTAATATGTACTCTTTGTTTTGATATCCTAGAAATAAATCAAAATACTACTTATCGGGCTTGTAGTAACACTTCATCAACATCTTCGTCATCATCTTCCAGCAATAGTGAAGACTCAAACGAGGATGAAAACCAAGGTAGTTTTTATTTTTTTATTTTATCGTTGTTTAATATAAAACAAATTAAAAGTCAACAATACAAGTCACAAACAATAATGTACAATAAAAAATATAATCAGTCACAAATAGGGATGATAATTGTTTATTTTATAAACGTTTTAATTAATATATTTACCTTGTAGATACAAATTTTCCTGGGGTTGACTCTGATGACAGCGTCAAGGATCCGAATTATGGTTCATCATCAAGATGTACAGATTCAACATCCAGTGATTCGGAGTTGGATGATATAGCGCAAACTGGATCAGCTCCAGAAGAATTACAATCTGCGACGTCACCTTTGATCGTGGAAGGAGAAATATCGAGAAACCCATTAACTGAAGTTACAAATACTCGGAAAAGAAAAAAACGAACACAGAATTGGATACGCGTGAAGGCAAAAAGGCTTCGGAATACTGGTAAGTCTTATGTTTCGAGGACAAATAAAGTTATACCCGAGAAGGAAATTGGACCTCCGTGTACCGAAAAATGTCGTCAAAAATGTTCATCTAAAATACCAGAAGAGAAGAGAATGACTATTTTCAAAAATTTTTATGAATTATCGGATTTGAATCGGCAACGGCAATTTATAGTTAATAGTATAGATGTTGTTCGACCTAAGTATCGATACTATAATGCTGCAAAGCCCCGTCAAAACAATTATGCATATCATTTAAACGTTAACGAAAATATGATACGAGTCTGCAAATCATTTTTTAAGTCAACTCTGTCTATCAATGACAAAGTAATAAACACGGCACTAAAAAAGAAAGACTCAAATTTAGGTAATGTGGTAGCCGCAGACTTAAGAGGTAAACACGGAAATCACTTAAAAATTCCAGATTCAATTAAATTTGATATTCGAGAACATACATTTGATTTCGAGAGCATACCGACAATAGACAGCCATTATTGCCGAAGCAACACGAGCAAAAGATACATTGATGGAGGGAGATCATTGGCTCAATATTACCGAGACTATGTTAATGATTGCAAAAAACAGAATAAGCCATTCGCTCATTATTTAACATACCATCATATCTTCAATAATGAATTTAATATTGCGTTCCACTCTCCAAAGAAAGATCTTTGTGATACCTGCGTTGCGTTTAATAATGCTGTTGGTGATGCCAAAGAAAACTTAAAGGCTAATTATGACAAACATCTCGCGGAGAAAGACCAATCTAGAAAAGAGAAGGAAGTAGATAAAAATAGGCTAGATAACGTTGTTGTCGCCGTTTATGATCTCCAAGCGGTCTTACCCTGTCCCCGCGGTGACGTGTCTAATTTTTATTATTTGTCAAAACTAAATGTTTTGAATTTTACAATATATAATTTAAAATCAAAGGAAGTAGAGTGTTATGCGTGGCATGAAGGAGATGGTAACAGGGGTGTCAACGAAATAGCTACCTGTGTCTGGAAGTATTTAGACAAACTATCTAATAACGCAGTAGAACCTTTTCATGTAGTGTTTTACAGCGACAATTGCTGCGGACAGCAAAAAAATAAATTTATGATTTATACGTATCTGCTTGCATTGACTAAATTTCCTAAAATATTATCGATCACTCGTAAATTTTTAATAAAGGGGCACAGTGCAAATGAAGGTGATAGTGCTCATTCATTGATCGAAAGAAGAATTAAAGCATCTTTAAAATCTAATCCAATTTATTCACCAGATCATTACTATTACCTAATACGTTCTGCAAAAGTAAACGGAAAACCGTTCATTTTAAACGAATTGTCGCATGATTCTTTTTTTGATATTAAAACAGCGACTGACAAAATAGGTAAATCTTTGCCACCAAAAAATACTGTCAATGAACCTTTCAAAGTAACCGATATTAGGATAGTTAAAGTTTCTACTGAAAATAAAGACACAATTTTCTATAAGACTTCTTATTTTGATACGGATTTCAAAGAAATCAAATTGTTTTCTGCAACTCGCCGTAATAAACCGGATTTAAATAATATTAATTTTGAGCAACTTTATGAAGAAAAAATAAAAATATCGGACCAAAAAAAAAAGGGCTTCATAAATTTAATTGAAAAAAATATTATACCTCAGTATTATCGAACTTTTTATGAAAATTTGTAAGATGTTTATTTTAAACTTTATTTTGTGTACTTATTACCTACGATTAAAATCTTAACCGTTCCTATAAAAATACTACTATTTTTTTATTTAACTTAATTTTATTTTAGTTATATACCTACCTACTTATTATTTATAATAAGATAAATGATGCCAAATATTTTGTATTAATTTCTGTTACTCTCTAGTTACGAGTAACTATGTTCATGTTTGATTTACGGTGTACTGAGTTTATATGATTAGGTATGTGACTAGATTTAAATCTAAATCCTATTTGATATTTTATTAGCAGGTTATTTTATTAAAGTGATTTTGTTTAGATTTTAGGTTTTCTAAATGTTTTACATATATTCTTTTCATAGTTTAGTATTCGTTATTGTAGTGTATTAATAATAATGTAAAGTATTCTAAATAAATACTTTTTTTAAACTAAAATTTTGGTTTTAAAGTGTATTATCTCTACAAGGATATTAAACTTTTTAGGAACAAGGTAATATTTCAAATGTTTTAAATTCATAATTGAATAAATAGCAGAATTTCAATATAATAGTCACTAGTATTTTAATAAAAAATATATGAAACTAAGATTGTTAAAATAAAATATAAAATCATTGTGGAACAGAAAATATTTAACTTTTTATATTTGCAGAATTTTGAGTTAAAACTCTGTTTTACAAATATTTTATGTTCAAAAGGGTATTAATTCGCACCTTTTTGAATAATTTCAGTTTTTTCTCAAAACCAGAAAACTGGATCAAATAATAGAACTACAAATATACTGTCAAATAAATAGGCTAAAAAAGTGTGTAAGTTAGGTCAACCAAATATTATTAGAAGCTGAGATAAGCCTCCTAGAAAGTTTAAAATTGGTCTCCTGAAAAATCAGCGTTTTTGACATAATACCCTATTCATTTAAGTAAGCGATATGGTCACGGGAGGTAGAGCATGAGGAGGGCCCTTGGATTGCGGCGGTTCAGGAAGCATGTGCTAGAATCGAACCGATGAACCCAATCGCCATCTCTTCGGAGAACGTAGCTGATGCGGTCCGGCGGGCACCGAACTGGAAGAGTCCGGGGGCCGACGGCCTGCATCACTATTGGCTGAAAGGGTTCTCGGTATGCCATGCGACCTTGGCTCGACAATACCAAGAGGCGATAGAGCGGAAGACGCTTCCGAACCTCTTCACTACTGGGATCACTCACCTAGCTCCTAAGTCCACCAACACCGCGGATCCTACCAACTACCGCCCCATAACGTGTCTGACTTCCATCTACAAGACACTGACATCCGTTCTGAGCTGCAAGATCTCTCGTCATATTGACGAATTTAACATCTTGTCTGTAGCTCAGAACGGATGCCGTGGAGGCGGCCGCGGCACAAAGGAGCTCCTTATCATTGACTCTGTTGCGGGCCAGCTTGTCAAACGCAACCGTCGGAACTTCTCTGCTGCCTGGATCGACTACAAGAAGGCATTCGACTCGGTGCCTCATTCATGGCTTCTGAGGGTCCTCGAGCTGTACAAGATCGACGGTGCAGTTCGAGACTTCCTCGAAGTATGCATGGGGCAATGGAGTACGATCCTTTGTCTCCAGGGCGAGAGACTGACGACGGGTGCCGATGACCGAATACGGATACGAAGGGGTATTTTCCAGGGTGATTGTCTGAGCCCACTTTGGTTTTGCTTGTCCTTGAACCCTTTAAGCACTCTGCTGGAGCGTTCGGGGACAGGCTTTCAGTTTCGGAGAGGAGGTACTAAAGTCTCCCACCTTCTCTACATGGATGACCTCAAGCTGCTGGCACCTAATCCTGCACGCCTTATGGAGTTGCTGAAAATCACTACTGAGTTCAGCGGCTCCATCAGGATGCAGCTTGGAGTGGATAAGTGTGCGGTCGTGCATGTGGACAGGGGACAGGTGACGCAATCGGCTGAAATTAGCCTAGAGCTTTCTAACTTCAAGACCCTCTCCGAAGCTGAATCATACCGGTATCTGGGCATGTCACAATGCATAGGGGTGCAGGAGGTGGATATGAAACAGGCGGTTTGTGAGGTCTTTTTTGGACGGCTGACAAAAGTTCTTCGGAGCTACTTGTCGGGCGCCAACAAGGTCCGAGCTTATAACGGCTGGGTCATGCCCACTCTCTTGTACACATTTGGCGTGCTCAGATGGACTCAGACCGAACTCGACGCCCTGGACAGAAGAGTCCGCACGACTATGACTTACCATCGCATGCATCACCCGAAATCGTCGGTCATGAGACTGTACATCCCACGGAAGTGTGGTGGCCGAGGCCTACTAAGCGCCAAATCCATGCATAACCGGGAGGTGTGCAGCCTCAGGGCCTATTTTGAAACGAGGAGGGAGAGCGCTATGCATGGTGATGTTGTAGTATGTGACAAAGGTCTCACCCCCTTATCCCTGGCCAAAGAGGAATGGCGAAGACCGGTTGTACTTAGCACCTCTGACCGGGAGACCGTATGGATGGAGAAGGAGCTGCATGGACGGTTTTACAAGGCGCTCCACGCACCTCACGTGGATGTTAAGGCCTCCGTGCAGTGGCTGCGATTCGGGGACCTCTTTGGGGAAACCGAAGGTTTTGTCTGTGCAATACAGGATCAGGTGGTTAAGACGAACAACTACCGGAAGCACATTCTGAAGGATGGCACTCCTGACTTCTGTCGAGCTTGTCGTCATCCCGGCGAGTCACTCAGACATGTGCTTTCGGGGTGTTCAGCGCTTGCCAACACTGAGTACTTGCAAAGACATAATCAAGTGGCCAAAATTCTTCATCAAGAGCTTGCTCTTATGTATTGTTTCCTAGAACAGAGGGTGCCGTATTACCAGTACACACCGGTGCCAGTACTCGAACGCGACGGAGTCCGGCTCTACTGGGACCTGCCTATTGCCACGGACAGGACGATACTGGCGAACAAGCCTGATATCGTGGTGATGGATAGGGCACAGTCGAGGGTGTTTTTAGTGGACATTACCATCCCTCATGACGAGAACCTCGTGAAAGCCGAAACAGAGAAAAAGCGTAAATATCTGGATTTGGCACATGAGATTGTCGACATGTGGGGTGTTGAGTCCACTGAAATCATCCCTATCCTGATATCTGCCAACGGTTTGATCCCGGTTAGCCTCGCTCACCACCTGAGGCAGCTGGGTATCTGTGACGGTTCGCTCGCAGCCAGGATGCAGAAGGCGGTATTACTCGACTCGGCTAGGATTGTCCGCCGATTTCTCAGCCTACAACCCTAACCCCCGGCCGTTTGATCTCCCTGCCGGGGCGTAATCCTCCACCCGCTTATATTTATCTATGTAAATTTAAGTAAATTTATTATATTCCTTATATAAGTATTGTATTATATTATATTTATTTATATGTGTATATGTATATATTAAACGGGTGGAGTGTAGCAATAAGAAGATAATAATAATAATATTCGTTTATTTTAAGACAATTACAGTCCACTTGTTAGTATCATTGTACAAGAAACTTACAACTACGTTAGTATATTTAGATCAAAATAAACAATTAAAAAATTAAAATTACAATATTAGAAATTAAAAATTAAAAATTAAACTACTTACTTAGCCTTACTTGCCTCACTACCACGCTAACAAAGTTCTGAAGCATAGGCTCGGCAAGCTTGGCACTGAACATTTTCAGAATTTTGTTAGAACTGAGCCGCAATCTGTTTAATAGTGAGGCGGTCCGCTTTCTTAAAATTGCAAAAAAGGTATCAGTATTCGCTTCAGTGAACATTGCGGACGCACTGCAGAAGCGTCTAAGCCCTAACAAAATCCTAAAACCATTATTATATTGCACCCTAAGTGCATCCAGGGATTTTTTACTGTAACTGGTCCACAGGGCACACGTATAAAAAGTTTGACAATATGATTTGAACAAGGTTATTTTAGCCTCGTTGCTACAGCGAGCAAACCTGTGGGCCAGCATATTACATCTGGCGGCAAGCGCCCTTCGTTCACGCTCAATGTCTGCGTGGTCCTTGAGATCCTCGGAAATGTAATGTCCTAGATATTTAAAAAGTTTTACCCGTCTTAACGGTACCCCGTTCAGTTTTAACACTGGTTCATAGTCAATTACCCTTCCGCGGACCACAAAGACCATGTACTCACTTTTTTTCACATTGTATGTAAGGCCATGTTTTATCGCATATTCTTCACAAATTTTAATTAGCGTCCTGATAGAGCCAGCTGTAGGACCCAGCAGCACCATGTCATCTGCGTAACTAAGGTTATTCACACAAACTTCATCTATCCAGCATCCGACCGGTCTGCTGCTGAGTCCCACAATTAGCTCGTTCACATATAGATTGAAAAGCTTAGGTGAGGTTATGCCCCCTTGCCTCACCCCACACTCCAATCGATAAGTATCTGACAGCGCTTCGCCCCATTTCACGTAGTTTTCTTGGTTTAAATACCAAAATTTCAACAAAGAGATCACCTCTGGCTGAATACCTGCCTCCCGAAGCTTTATCCATAGTATGTCGTAAGCTACTAGATCAAAAGCTTTAGAAAGATCCAAGAAGCAGGCATACACCGGTGTCTTTCTGCTCGTGTAGTATTGGGCCGTCTGCTTTAGACTTAAATGGCACTCTCAGTCGAAAGATTCGGCATAAAACCAAATTGCGCGTCATGTATACTCAGACATTGGTCAAGATTTTGGTCTATCAGACTGTCCAACACCTTAGCAAGTACTGTAGCAAGAGATATCGGCCTGTAGTTATTTATATCAGAAATATCTCCGGTTTTATTCTTAACCAAGGGGACAACCACCGTTTTCATCATGGCAGCTGGTAGGTAAGAATGTGTTAAACATAAAGAGTAAAACATTGCCAGAACACTATGCAGATGAGTCCCCGCATATTTCAGATGTTCAATGCTGAGACCATCATGACCAGGAGACTTACCTCTGTTCATTTTTTTAATAGTTGTTGCTATCTGCTTAGCAGAAAATCTTATAGGTATAGTCGTAATGGTCTCAGCACTAATCACCCGAGTTGCGGGTCCCAGGGGTGATGTCACCTTAAAATGATTTTTAAACAAGTTGGCAATCCCCCTAGGCTCACCACAACCCTCTATGCTCGCGGGGCGACCTAGTTTTACATTTAGCTTATTTGTTGCTTTCCAGAATTTAACAAAGCTATGTGACGACCTGTGTGAAGCAATAATGTCCATTTTAACTTGATCTTCATTATTTTGGCACCATCTTAGTCTACTCTTAAAAACCTTACGACTCTCACGCATGTCGTCCCAAGCTCTGCCATACCCCGGCCTGTTATGGAGCGACCAGTTCTGAAACTTAATACGTGCATCTTCATATGCTGTACGCACATATTTATTCCACCCAATAACCCGCTTTTTATTGTTATTCGGACCTTTGTACGTAAATTCAGCAGCACCGCTAAGAATATTAACCACCCGGTTATACAAATCATCTAGTATGCGCCTATGATCGACATCACGACACATTCCATCTGCACAAGAGGTTAGAGTATCTGGAAAATCGATATGTCTAAGCTGCTCATGGCATATGTCATGATATCTCTCAATTTGCGCATCGGACCTAGAGCGCCACAAAATCTTATTACATTTATAGTTTTCAGTATTTACTTTTGAAACCACTTTATCCAACATACATTCTATTATAAGCGGGAAATGGTCAGACCAGTGTACATCACTATCAACATTTTTATTTATAATGGGTAACGATCTTTATAGGATGTCTATGATAATAACCGGGACCGACGGCTTTACGTGCTCTCCGAGGCACGGTGAGGAGACTCACAAGGACATACACCCAGACCGGAAACAAATATTTGCATAAATACAAATATCTGTCCCGAGCGGGAATCGAACCGGCAACCGCCCCGGCACGCAATGTTGAGGCAACTACTCGCACCACTACACCAGAACGGTTGTCTGGAATGGAACTGGAACTGGACGGTCGGAACGAATTATGGCCTGAGTAAATTTTTAATTCCATTAACTTTGATTTATGACTTCCAGTTGTCATTTTTATAGCAAATGTTACAGAGTTGTCGGATACAGGCCAGATAAATATATAAATCTGTTTAAAATATACTTTTTTTTATATAGACAACGAAATACGGATAAGAAAAAAAAATAGTAGCTGAACGTAACTGACTAAAACTTAAAACTTAAACTACTATCGACACAGATGTAGGTTCTGTTGAGAACACTACAAATTAAAAAAAAACCGTCACTCTTTTGCAAAATTTGTCTATATAAAATTTAATTTATCACAAATTAAGTTAATCTTAATCATTGAGATAATCTTTTAAACAATAAAAGGTTTTACCTAATGAAACTCTTTAATACAATATTCAAGTTTATTTAATCCCGGCTGTAGAAAGAATATTATAATTTATTGAATATCTTGCCCCAGGATAGGAACAGTTACTCTATTAATAATAATACGTTAAAATAATCTATATCATTGTCGATTTACAGCATTTTATTGTGAATTTACTGTGGTGCAATTTTAACTATGTTAACTTCTTTGAAAATATTGTTAAGAATTTTATATTAGACGTTAATGGCAGATAATTTGTATTTTAATTTGTATTGTAATATGTTTTTAATTGTCACATTTATGTTTCGAAATAGTTACTCAACAAAAGTATGAGTTTACAATATAACTTGCATCTTAATGAGATCAAATTTTCAATATATATGATGTTAATTTTATACTACGAGATAAGGGTAAATATGTTTTTCATATAAACATAATATTAGTTGTGTACAGCTTTTTGTAATATGTGTTTTGTTTAATTAAATTTTAGTTGCCTGATGAAGGTCAAATATATGACCGAAACGTCGCACCATTGACAATTGGTATTTTGATTAACATCCTATGTCCAATTTCCTGCTAACTGTATTAATATTATGTTAAGAAAGTCTCGAGTCTCATAAATTATAAAAGTTCTGAATGAACCTTGCTTGAAAAATGAACATACTATCATTAATGGCTACGTCGTAGTATCAAGCCATTGGACATTGAGTACGAAAATAAATAAAATATACTAATCCAGCTATATCAACGTCAGTTAACTGTCAATTTTTTCTACACGCGCCACGTATGCTGCTGAGCTTTTTAGTAAATGACGACAAATGGATATTTCACTGAAGTTTCGAAACTAAAGCTATTCCTAAAAAAAAACTATCTGCGTCCAAGTTAGTATAACGGGGCTTGAATATACCTACGTGTTTATAAGTAGTAATAATTCAAGCATTAGGCTTGAAGTGTAATAAAGATGACAACTAGACGCACATCAGTCCATAATTATTAATGACAAAATTCACACGCAACGAGCTTATATTGATTTGTTATCATAAATAATCTTCTTTCGAAAATATTCTCTAAGAATTTTGACGCAAATATTAGTGTTTATTCATAGCAAACCTAAATTAAGTTGATTGTTAACAGATATGTCACTTCATAAATGCTATAAAACGCACCGTGTAGGTTGTGCAATATGGTGCTAAAAATTTACAGATCATACCTGATCTTTCATTATTTATTTATTTTTGTTTTCAAAGATGTATATAATTTTACATACACTAAAACTAAATGTTATAATTATGGATTTGATTGTTTAAGACAGCGTGGACCAATTTTCCTATTTTGTTATATTAAGACTAATTCTTCTATCTTTATAAATAAATTAAATAATAAAGTGACAATCATTAAAACAATTACAACAAATTAAAAAGAAAACAGTAAGATACTGAAGTATGTTATAATATGTGCTTAGCACTTACCTAATATAATATTGTTTATAGATTCGATATAGGTTTTAGTTCGATATAGTTTTTTGTTAAGTTTACTAAAGCCCGTCTGGCCGTGAAGAATAATATAACATAGTTTACTTTTACCGACACATGAACGACATTGTCTTTCTGTCATCAGCATGGTTTATTTTTTCAAAAGAAACACACACCATTTAATGAAGCAATAATAATAAGTGTTTAATACGATATTTATGTGGACAATGGGCTTTATTTAGACAAAAACGATGATCCTAAGAACACTAAGATTGATAAATCACGCTTTGTCTTAAAAGAAAATATTTGAGTCACGAGATGAATTTAATATCTACATATATCACCGTCTTTTGTAAATATTGTAAGTTTTCAATATAGCGATTGAGAGCAATGAAAGGGTAAACTGGTCTAAAACTTACATTAAATACAATTTTAAATCATTTTCATCTGATGTGTCCAAAAGTGTAACAATAACCCAAACATATGTATTTTTTATTTGTTTATCGATAACGGACGGCTTACAATATTACGATTCACAATGGATAGTTAGAAAACTAATCTTGTTTTTTCAAAATATCTTGATACCTGTCTGATTATTCTCTCTAACCTGCAAAATTGCTTAACGAAGTGTGAAAAGATTAATGATGCCATAATTGATATTTTACGTTACTTTTTTTTTAAATTTAGATCATTATATAGGGTTAAGGAAATTTCACGCGAACGATATCACGGGTAGGAATATGTACTTGTATTATGTATATTTAGGTTTCTATATTCAAAGAGTGCAAACAGAACCCTATTAAAAACCTCTTTATGCAATCAGTTAGTGTACTGGAAATCGTTTTAAACTGACCTTTAAAATTTGTGTAAAAAATTGCAAAATAATATAACTCAAGTAAAATAGGCCATAAAACATAACAATGTAACTCTTCACAACAGGAGCTAATTGACGACAGTCAACCGGTCGACGATGAAGTCACGAGAATCATCTTATCTATCTTACTATTGATTGTAGTAGCCTTTATTAACATTAGAAAATATTGCTATGTCAAGTACATATTATCAGCTGTTATGATGTGACATTGCCATACTATTATCAATAATCCTGTCACTTGCAATTTATTTTCTTGTCGCGTGCCGTAGAGTTGCTGGTTTTGCTACGGTAAATTTTGCACAATACATTTTCTTCTCAGCTGTTTCCCGGCACATTGCCAAATTCCGATCAGCACAGAAAGACCGATTTAATTATTCAATTTGTTTATTTACTTTTGCTTACATAGAACACTCGCCAATTACCCTTCACAATTTTTATACTTTTTTCATTACTGGTTCGAAAGATCGCTTAACAATATACACACTAGCCCTCCGGTAATACACCAATAGATTGTTAAAATAGATTATTATAAAGTTCGAATGCTTCTGCTACATAAAATAAGTGGTCCTCACTGATCTCGTTCGGGATTATTAAGATATAGAGTATAATTATAAAGTACCTACTCGATAAGTGATACGAAGAACTTTAACTCATAATCATTGGTACTAAATAAAAACAGTTCGTTAGTTTAAAAAAATCTTGGCCCTAATCTTTAGCCTTATTGAAAGAAAGAAAGAAAGAAAGAAAGAAAGAAAAATATTTTATTGTTCACAATAAAAAATTAAAACAAAACAAATGTAGTTGCACAGAGATTGCGAACAATAAAGGCAGCCACTCAGCATTAGTCACATCATTGCGACAACGGTGAGACGCTGATTTTCAGTGACTCCTTAGTGTCACTCGCTTGGAGCGACATCACTGACAGTACTTAACTAAATATAAATTTATGCAAATTATAGCTTACTTGACTTAATACTAACAAAATTAATTGAGTTCTACGAGTATATTCTATATATCTGAAAAATATAAATATTTATAATTGTCATACATTATTTATACCGATTAACAGAGAGCAGTACCTACACTGACAAGTAAGACATTTAGTTAAATACCCCCAAATACAAATATATATATATATATACACATACACACATACATACACAAATATACAATATACATAGAATTATACATTCACACACACAGCACATACACATTATTGTATATACAGCACATACATATATACATAGCATATAAATAAAATTACAAATATATATTTATATATACAATAATTAATGTATGTGTAATCATATGAATACACATACATTCATTGAATTCCGTAACTAGAAATTCCGTAGCGAGAATGGAAAAGAGTAAACAAGATAAATTAAAATTTTATCTAAAACCAGAGATCTAAGACTGGCTACAAAACTCTGCCACTAACAGTAATTTATATTTTCTCTTAAAACTAGTGGCTGTTAGCTCTTCTAGTAAATAAAGTATTGAGAGAACGTATGAGAATATTGAAACGGTGACTCGCAGGTGACTTCTTGTTTTCAAGGGTATATGAATACATAAAACCGAGATTTCCGTTTAAAGAGGTTTATTCTGCCAGAATGCCATTAGAATGAAGGCTTTTATAAGGTGGTGACAAACTTATTTAATTAATGACTATGCAATTATGGGATTATTGGCTTAAGTGTAGTTAAGTAAAATGAAAGTATAAAAATGTCTTAAATTAAAAGAAAGAAAAAAAAATTACCTCTGATTTTAGTACATTTTTAAAAATACAAACGGTAAAATAAATCACACATGGAAAAAATAAAGCTTTTTAATATTAAAGGAAAAAATATAATATTTTATGTACAGTCATTGTTTACATAAAAGTAAACATAAAAATGTTCAAAGTTATATACAAGTATTTTATTTCGTATTTTTATCCTAACGAGATACATATGCAAGTATTAATTACAAAAAAAAGAAGAAAAATTTTAACATAATGTCATAAAAATTTGTGATAAATAATTGAATTGATAAAATACTAAAATATTCAAAACAGCCATATGGAAGTCAAAAAATTATCTGATACATATTAATTTATATATATTTCCATTATTTCTTTCAATCGTCTAACAGTCTAACTCCTCTCAGTATTTGAATGGTGAGCGAATTTTACATTCTAACAATATTATATTTTAATCTTCCTAATCTAATCTAAGAAGTATTTTTGAATAAAGTAGTGTTTTGATATTTTTATTTATTTAATAAATAAATATATTTGAATAAATAAATAATTGTACATAATTGTACATTGTCACGAACGTTTATTAATATATTTTTATAGCCAACACAATGTACAATGTTTTCTATTAGTTTAAATCAAACACATATTAAAGACAGCTAAACGTAAATATCTTAAGGGAAAACTTATTTGCAGATTTACACAATGGGAACATAAAGATTGATCACATCTATGGGGTCTTTTATTAGTTTCGATTCCAGATAAATATTCCAAACACCAACAAACCAATAAAACGAAATCAGATCCGTAGCCGGCGGTCATTATTATCGGGACACTGATGGATTATACAATTTGTCTTACGAGTCTGACTACACGTACAGGTAGCGCTGTTTAAAGTTTCGGGTGCTTTAACAACATATTCGACGACAAAGATAAACTTGCAGCTATTCGCGCGTAATATGATTTTTGTAGCCTATTTTACTAATCTATACCTTAACGAGTAATTCATATATGTATACATATATCGGAAACGGCTCCAACTATTTTCATGAAATCCAGTATGCGGGGGGTTTCGGGGAAGATAAATCTAGCTAGGATTCATTATCATAAAATGTCGTTTTATCCTTGTTTTCATGCAATTAAAACTGTTACAATTAGAATACGTAGGTAAATTTCGCCCCCATCTACAAGGCTATAATAGCTCAGGTGGGAAATCGGGCGGTCCCGAAACCAAAAGATCCCGGTTTAAGTCCAGATGTCTCCAGTTCGATTATTTTTCTCGCTTTTTGTTTCAAATTCTTTCTTTTGAAAAAAAACAACAAAAAATACCGAGCAAAGCTCGGTTATCCAGGTACTGGATAATATAAATTATTAGTCATATTTTTTTTAATCGTTTCCATAAATTTTTGATCTATTATAAAAGAAAATAGAATAAACACAACTTTTATCTTTGCGAGGATATTTGGCAACTTAATTACAGTTGTCATTTGATTTGGTTGTTTGTTTTTTACCCGACTGCGACAGAAGGAGGGTTATGTTTTTCGAGTGTATGTATGTATGTATGTATGTATGTATGTATGTATGTATGTATGTATGTATGTATGTATGTATGTATGTATGTATGTATGTATGTATGTATGTATGTATGTATGTATGTCCATTTCTTTGGCACGCCCTACAGCCCAAACGGCTGGACGGTTTTTGACATATGAGGTGTCGTTGGATTTGCCTAAATTGTAGTAGTGACATAGGCTATATAAATTTTCAAAATAGCGCCCGCAAATGGCGGAATGAGGGGGGGGGGGGTTGAATTTTTTTTCTTACTGTAGCAATATGGGTATCAAATGAAAGCTAGTAAATTGTTTTATTCTTTTTAGTTTATAATAAGAGTATTTTACGCAGTCGGGTTTTTTTATTATTTTTATTAAGCATACTTGTTTAAGGAATATCGAGTAATATTTTCTTATTACATATAACTTGAACAAATATTAATAGTAAGGTTATTTAATGTCCGGAAACTGTGGTTTTAATGACTTGAGATATCCACTGAATGTCTTTAGAAAATCATTAAAATAAAACTTAAACTCGTGTTTTATGTCGACTTCGATATTTTATGTTAGTTTTTTATTACTATTTGTCAAATAAAAATCTTTCATTTGTTTGTTAATTATATAATAAACTCTTCACCATCCCTCATCATCATCATCATATCAGCTATTGGATCCCCACTGCTGAACGTAGGCCTCCCGCATCGACCTCCAGAGCGACCGGTTCAAAATGACATTCTTGACCTACAATCATTAACATTTAAAATTAATGCAAAACATTCGTAGTTTACATATTTGTGGGACAAACATAATAATATCAATCCATATAACAAATTATACTTCAATCGTTCGAGGTTATTTGTGAGTCCTTGAACCATAGATCGATGTTGGACTTCCAATTAATTTTATATCAGTGATAGCTGACCAACAATACGGTGGACGGCGTATAGCTTATGCTACGTTATTACTATTGTGGCTTTTGTAAAAGTCTTTTATCTGAAATTATGAAATAAATTGATATTTGGGTTTGATTGTTACTATGCATATTGTTAACAACAGGCGTAGATGTGTTCTTACGTCAAACTAAATATTTTAACGAATCAAAATAAATGTAAAATGTAAATCATGTAATAAATTAATAAATAAATAATTGTATGTTGTTAGTTAGCAGGGAAGAGGACGTCAGGTACCAATCAAAAACACCAATTGCAAATTCATGCGACGTTTCGATCCTTTATTGGACCTTCTTCAGGCATCTGCAAATTTATTGTTATACATGAGTGAAAGGCCATACATATAATTTACAAAATATAGGCAATAAGTGAGGTGAACAAACTTTTTCTTTTCTCTTTAACTTTACATGTAGTGTCCAATTAGTAACCTTACATTTCCAACTTTATTGAATACAGCTTTAATTTTTAGAAACAATTTTTTGAATTATTATTTAAAAAAAAACAAACAACTAAAGTATTTTATGCTATTAGTTAATATTATTCTTATTATCATTTTTAAAGTATTATATTATTAAATTTTTGACCCCGCCGAATGAACCCACAACATAATTAGATCTGTATTTTATAATGTACAATAACAATTCCTATGAATAATTTACAATTTATATCAAATAAACATCAAAAATTCAAAAGCCAAATAATATTTTCTTATTTACCATGGTATGTAGTGCCTGGAACATCTATATGTCTGTCCTGAATATTTATTATTTTTTTGTTTTGTATCATTTTTAACTGATTATAATATACTATGTTTGATATATTAAATTTTGAAATTAGATTTTTTTTTTCAAATGTATATGTATTAATCTATTTTATTATATATAATAATAGAAATATTTATTATAAGCGTGACCAAATTCAAGAAATATTTAAAAAAAAATCTTATTAATATATTTATCTGTAACATGTTTAATAACTTAATCTACAGCTAAAAAAAAACAAGTATTATTGCTGACGTAATATAATAAATTATTCATTTTCAAATACAGGAAAAACAAAAATAAAAACAAATTGGCGCGGTAGTAACATGTGGTCCATATGAAAAATGCCATATGGGAATTCCCATGGCTCTAATAAGGGAGTGTCGTTTCTCGTATAATTAAAATGCTACTTTATATCCGGTAAATTTTAGTAGCTATTTTTTACATAATGGATTCTTATTATAGAAAATATTTGTTATAAATAAATTATTTTGTCGATTAGGACTTTCAATTACTGAACTTAATTGAACAGAACCAGCCTGTAAACGTCCCATTTCTAAGCAAATGCCTCTTCTCCATGTAATAAAAGGGTTGTAGTTTAATAAACCACGCTGCTCTACTGCGGGTTGTCAGATTATTTCCATAACAAGAGTAACGATCACTTTCACGTTTCTAAGATAACAACCGGTACCGATGGCTTAACGTGCACACCCAGGCACTGTGGGGACACCCACAAGAACCCAGACCAGAAACAAACACTTTGATGTGACTTTTCGTACCACTACACCAGAACAGTTGTAAAATCTTTTTTTTCTTTTTTTTAGATAATTGTTGTATAAATCATGTCCACGTAGAATTGTGCCCAGAATACTAGCAGCATTTACCCGTTGAATCGCAATTCCGATTCTCTGGTCAAAAAATGAACGAAGCCCAATTGTTACTTCTTTTAGAAAAAATTTTAAAGTTTTTTTAGAAGTCCGTTGCAATTTGTAATCCGTTGCAATGTTAGTCTTTATGTAGTTTTGATATTTGTATTTGGAGGTGTTTATTTGATTACTGACAAGTATAATAAGAGTTTATTTGCGTTAATGTTTTTAATCGCGTCTGTAAAACTTATTTATTTATTTAATTAAGATGAATTATATCCTTCATATTACTTAAAAAGTTAAAAAAAAATTATCCAACTTTTACGTATTTTCGCGATTAATTCAAATTCAAATTTATAATAATAATTTTATAACACATTATAATAATAATAAAATAATAATAATAAAATAAACACACAGTCATTCGTTCATAATGTATGCAAATTAATACCCGTGTTTTAAGTAGCAACCTACTGATATACATGTTTATATATTTTTTTATAAATACGTTTGTACTCGTACATAAACATATATACATCACATTCAGACTCGGGGCGAGAATCGAATCCAGAACCCAGAAGTGGAAATCAGGGTACCTGCCAACTGATCAGTCAATGCTAATAAAGTTATATCACAATTTTATTGTATTGCATAAAATTTTAGGCAGACTAAACGAAAGTCATAGAGAAGTGTAAATACACCGTTTTATGGATAACAATTTACTCTCGCAGTAATTTTTTTTTCATTAATTTAATTTTTTTTTTAATTACTGAAAATACGCAGAATACATTTCCGTGTTAAATTCGCGTAAAAAAGTTAATTACTCGTACCTTTTATCTGACATGGACTTTCAAACACTAAGCAAGCGTGAGCACCTGACTCACAATTACGAGAAGGTATTGTATACAACAAGCAGAGTAGTCATATAAAAATTAACGCTAATTGAGCAACTTAGCTATTTTATTCTTTTATAAAATAAATAAATATTAACCAACAATCTTTATAAGGCCTAATTTGACCTAAGAGGCCTCTTTTTTTTCATGTGATACTGCCATCCGCTTCGAGATTATGGTTTCGTTCCCGCCCCGAGTCTTAATGTATTATTTATATATAAATATATAATATGTATATATTTGTCTGTTGTTACCTAAAATACAGGCATTAAGTTGCCTACCTTGGGAACAAACGAGAATGTGTGTATGATAGTATATCTATTTATTTATTCTTATAGTAAATTAATATATTTAAAATATTATACTCAAGAATGTACTCTGTCAAAAATACGGAAACGAGTGAGATTGTTTGTTTTTTACCCGACTGCGACAGAAGGAGGGTTATGTTTTTCGAGTATATGTATGTATGTATATATGTATGTATGTATGTATGTATGTATGTATGTCCATTTCTTTGGCACGCCCTACAGCCCAAACGGCTGGACGGTTTTTGAGATATGAGGTGTCGTTGGATTTGTCTAAACTGTAGTAGTGACATAGGCTATATAAATTTTCAAAATGGCGCCCGCAAATGGCGAAATGAGGGGGGGAGTTGAATTTTTTTTTCTTACTGTAGCAATATGGGTATCAAATGAAAGCTAGTAAATTGTTTTATTATTTTTAGTTTATAATAAGAGTATTTTATTTGTTGCACATCTCGTGATCAAGCGGCTCAATTTAAGGTTTATACAGTCTATTAAAGAAGATGGGCTATGGATACTTCGACTCATAGTATGATAGTAATAACCAACAATATCTAACTATTTAACAAGTATCAAAACTTAACGCGTTTGAAACCATGCGGGATGTGTAGTATTTCATAAAACCTTATGTTATAGTTCTTTTTATTTTCAACAACTCACATCAAACTACGTCAAAAATTCTTAAACGTAACTTTACGATATTTATAAGACTGCCTTATTTTACCAACGTTAGTAAAATATATCTTTTACCCTAAGTGAAAATAAAATCCATATTCTAAAATATTTAATTTTAAGGGAAATCGCATCAATTAATTTACTAAAATAATTATAGAATATTATCATCATCATCATATCAGCAATTGGATATCCACTTCTGAACGTAGGCCTCCCCCATCGACCTCCAGAGTGACCGATTCATAGCAACCTCCATCCAACGGTTTCTGGCGACTTTCCTCAAGTCGTCTGTCCATCTCGCGGACGGCCGTTCGATGTTGCGTTTACCGGTACGTGGTCTCCACTCGAGAATCTTTCTGCTTCAGCTTGCAAATCCGTTGCGCTATGTCGGTAACCTTCGTTCGTCTGCGGATCTCATCATTTCTGATTCGATCTCGCAGAGAAATACTAAGTATAGCCCTCTCCATTGCACGCTGTGCGACTTGGAGCTTGTTTAGAATGGCCATAGTCAGAGACTACACCTCAGATCCGTATGTCATCACTGGTAACACACATTGGTCGAAGACTTTCGACTTCGGGCACTGAGGTATGACAAATGAAAAGACGTTTTTTAACTTCCCGAACGCTTCCCATTCTAGCTGGATTCGACGATTGATCTCTCTCGAAAAGTTGGTCTTACCAAGATGGACATTTTATCCTAGGTAGATGCTTTCGTCAACAACTTCAAGAGTAGAATCTCCAACCGATATCGAGGTGGGCATGACATGGACATTCGACATGATTTTTGTCTTTTTCATATACATTTTGAGGCACACTCGTCGGGAAACTACATCAAGGTCACTGAGCATAATACCGAGGTCCTCCATTTGTCATTTTAAATACAATAATTTGCGTGCATTAAGGTCAAACTATAATTTTAAAATTTTACATTACTATTAAAGTTATAAATATATCGCATATAATTTTATTTTAGTCGTTATTTATTTACTCTTATCAAAGTTATGTAGTCATTAACAACTACTTAGAGAATTGAAATTTAATTTAATATAAGGTATAATATTGTTTAAAAGTATCTAATCAATTACTACATTTCCTGGCAGCTTAAGTTTGAAGATAGTTTCAGAGTCGGAAGATCTTGTTCAAACAAGTTAATTAGCTCGCCATGATCTTTGTAAGTTTCAACTGAACTAAACAAGAATGTTTTCTATCTTATTTTATGCTGTTTAAGTTCGTTAATTGGCTCCAATAAACATTCAAAACATTTACCCGAAGATGAGTGTATTTACTTATGCGCAATGCTATATTTACTACATATATAAAATTAATTTTTTATGTAAATATATAAGTAAGATGTGTAAAATTAAGCATCATATTTTAATTAAAATTTTCAAAAAAAATTACAACAAAGTAGCTTTTTACCTTATATCAACCAATCCTTCAAGCAAACCTGTTTAAATATTCATTATCATCGTAAATCACTTATATTTAAAAACAGCTTTATTATAACTAAATCTTTGTTATAATTATAACTAGCTAAAACATTATTTTATTAAAAAATTATACAACACAAAACTAAGACAATAAACACACACACCTCGCGACACCGCAGTCCTGTCGTGACCACGATCCATGCAACTGGGTCGAAATATTGACGCAAAATCACTGTGTTATATCGTGGTATGTACCCGTTTTAAACATAATAATATGTCTTCAAACCACGAAATAAGTCTTAAATCATTAAGACAATAAATTTTCACCGACCATAGGAGGACGATTAAAAAACTATTTTAAACAAAGATATTAAAGTTCTCCTTTTAAACGCTGTTTGTAAAATACAAAGACTAAACTTATAAATGAGTCACGGCCTTGTTCAGGATGTCACTCGTTAATAAAGTTTTAATTACATTTCACGTTTCAGGAGTATTTCGCATCGTTCGATAATTTCTAGCGGTAAATTTGAAGAGACTATATACTGCCCGCAATTTCTCTTGAATTCAAGCTTGTATAGGATGTTGTTGTAATTATATTGCTTTTTCATAATAAGCAAATAACTGATTTAAAATAATGATATCTTTGCTGAACTTTTCATCGCCAAATTTCTCACTCATTTTGTTAACACTTGTAAATGTACTAAAAAAAAATTGACAAACTGTAAAGTTTTAAATAAACGCGATAAATTATAGACTTTCAATTAAATGAGTAAAATTCGCGTAATATATTTACGCGAAGTTATAAATGTTAACAAAATTATAAATAGTAAACCATAGAGATGTGCGCGTTGTCAGATCGATAAATGAGATTTATACTCCTACTTAGACATACGTTTTACTAAAACATAGAAACGATATTTCACTACTTATTTTATAAGTAACTATCGAGTTACATCACTGACTGATTTCCTATCAAGTCATAACACGGTAAAATTAGTATAATGTTGATTTTAAAACAAAAAAAAGAGCTTGCTAACTTTGTGCTAGAAAAGAGCTTTGTGTTATAGCCGGTGTATTAAAGGAGATAGGTAAGGTGCGCTGCCAAACAACAGGATAACAGAAAGCCAAATTCCTTAATTAAATTAAGCTTATATTAATAATACAACAACTTCTAATGAATTCGTGGCGATGAGGGAGCGAAAATCCAAAACTTCTAAACATGCCTTGTGCGATGAAAAGTTTAAGCAGATAACCGATTCATAAAAAATAAAAAATAAAAAAGTTACTGAATACTGATAATTAATATAAACTAACCAATTAATTTTAGAATATATAAAGTAAATTGATTAGTCATATACACACACACACATATATATATATATATATATAATAATAATAATAATAATTTATTCAAAAAATGTAAGTACAGTTTACTGTACAGTTCAAGACATATATAGGCACAATTTAATATAATTAGACGGCCGGCTGGTCGAGTGGTCAGGCAACTGGACACTTTACGCAGCGGTCGCGGGTTCGAATCCCGCCAGGTGCAGATAATTTGTATGACGAATATAGATGTCTGCACCGGGTCATGGATGTGTATTTATTTATATATGTATTTATATCTTAAATTTATTTCCGTTACTAGTACCTGTAACACAAGTTCTTACGAACTTACCACGGGGCTAGGTTAACGTGGTGTGATTGTTGGTTAATATTTATTAAAAAAAAAAAAAAAAAAAAAAAAAATTAGGTAAACAATGTGTATTTTTGCCTTCCGAACTAGGCTTAAGCCTGTATCTTGGTCGGCAACGATTCCTTCATTCCTCCTAATGATACACAACTTGTATGATCGCACTGTATCAGCAAATGTTTATAGTACAATATGTTTTACCTACAATATTTACAAGCTTATTAAGTTCTTAAGCGATGTGTAGTGTGTTTGTTTGTGTGTGTGCGTGTGAATGTGTGTTTGTATGTTTGTTTGTATATGTGTGTGTATGTGTTAGGGTAAATATTTCAACAATTCTTCAGTCTCATCATATCCAATACTAAGTAAATACTTTTCTGTTAACTTTTTTGCTTCATATTTTGTAAGTGAATGAATGTTTGTTTCTTTATTTATTTTATTATAAAGAACGGCACTGAGAGCTATATAACTCTGCTTAGCCCACGCTGTACGACATTTCACCAGTGGGCAAACCCTGCCAGCACCTTGTCGTCTAACTGCGGATTGGCGATCGTTTTTTAAACTAGAATGTCGGCGCAAGACCATACGAGTTATGGCCAGTTGTCGGACAGTGAGGACTTTGCATTCGGAGTAAAGTTTTGCTGTTGGAAATGTTCGTTTTTTCCGAGTCATTACTTTTAAAACGGCCCTTTGTGCGCGCTCCAATTTTAGCATTAGTGTTTTATTCGCACCTCCCCAAATCGAGATACAGTGTGATATGATTGATTGGCACAATCCCATATATATGGTGTGAATGGTTCTGGGATCTGCTGAGTTGCGCAAGTTCTTGAAAATGTATATCAGTCTCCTGACCCTTGAGATTGTTGTCTCGATCTGAACACGCCAGCTAAGTCTCTCATCCAAGTGTATTCCCAGGTATTTTACACTTTCGACACTTTGCAGAGCCCTGCAGCCGCACTGACCAGAAACATAGTTTTGACATGTGTGTATAGTAATACCGGTATCCATGTTCTGTGATTCGTTTGCCTTGGTAAGATGAAAACGAACTACCCTTGTTTTGTCTAGGTTAAGTGTTAGTAAATTATTGTCAAGCCAAATTATGACCATATGCAATGCGTTCTCGGCACATTTTTTAGCATTCTCCCAGTTGTTCCCATGCACCAACAGTGCAGTGTCATCGGCGTAAGTGTATACATTGCAATTTTGGAGAGACAACCTGCACAATTGGTCAATATAGACAAGGAATAGTGTGGGTCCCAAAATACTCCCCTGTGGAACACCGTAGCAAACTGGTTGTTCATTGCTGACCACGGATCCTATTTTTACAATTTGTGTGCGGTTCGTAAGGTAGCTCGTAAATAAATCAAGACCAATGCCCCGGACACCAATGGATTCCAGCTTCGTTAAAAGAATTGGTACAGAGACGGTGTCAAAAGCCTTTGATAGATCCAAAAATATACCATAGCACTTCCTTTTGTTATCTATATGGGTTACTAGGCCTTCAGTAAAACTAGACACTGCATCTTCCGATGACATACCACTCCGAAACCCATACTGGTTCCCCGCTAGAATTTCAAACCTGTTCAGATAAGCTCTGAGTGTCGCATTAAGGTAACGCTCCAGGATTTTTGATAAAGCAGTTAATACGGAAATCGGCCTATAGTTAGTCACGTGGTGTTTGCTCTGCCCTTTGTGAATGGGATGTACTATCGCCTTTTTCAGTGCCGATGGAAAGATACCTTGTGATATGCAGAGGTTGAAGATATGTGTAATTGGACGAACTAAGGCATCACACGATCTTTTTAATACACAAACTGGGATATATATATATATATATATATATATATATATATATATATATATATATATATATATATATATATATATATATATATATATATATGTGGCATGTACAGGCAAGATATAAAAAACTATAACTTAAGTTTAGAACATTTTTATATTTGTCATGTGTCAGAAATTTGGTATATAAGTCGATTAATTTGTAAGAATAAATGAGTTGTAAAATAGAGTTGTAAAATATATTATTGGAAGGAAATACAATGTTATTTACTTATTTGAGGATTTTATTTAACCACCTGACCAACACTCGCACTACACCAGCCCGGTGCCTTTCACTTCCAAATATATATATATATATATATATATATAGTTTTATATATATATAAAACTGTAATTTACTAAACTTCTAAAGACAAAATAGATTAATTATACCACTATGCAAAACCCCTAAACTACAAAAAAAAACTTGCTTTATAATATTATCAAAAGTGATTAATATGCTAGTAAAAATGCAACCTTAAGCATTTCAATTCAAAGTTAAATATCTTCAAATCAATATTAAAGTTTGAAAACACAAAATCTTTCATAACAACTAAATAAAGAGTATTTCAAAACGAAAGTTAGTAGAAACCAAATATCACTTTCAAAAGTAATTTAACGTTTAGCAATATTAACTTTATTTTTCGCGAAACATTTTATGTAAGGGGAGTTATTTTAAAGTTATAAAAGTCAAAATTTCATGGTGTTTTGTCCTAAATTATATGATCGGTGCAACTTGATAGAGGTTAAAGTATGATAAAAACATTTTATAAGAAAATTGCGGCAATATTATTGATCTATTAAGATTATTAAGGGGCGAACGATGTAATCTCGGCTTGGTAAGACGTTCTCTACTAAGAAATAATAATACCATCAGTAGTAGTAGTAAAAGGATATTATACCTTGTCCAACCGTTTATTATCTTTTTGACAGCTCAAGTCTATAAATTAACGTTTTTTTTCTTCGGAATAATGTACTACAGTAATGTCGTACTTTATAGACGGGTAGTGATTGCCCTGTGCATATCAAACAACCACAGACTATAAAACAATTCTTGAAATATTATATCGATCGATGAACCGATCATATAATAAAAATAATTTGACTTCATATAAGTATTGTTTCTGTAAAATTAATTTTAAAAAGGAAATAAAAATAGTATCTATGACTCCAAATTTCATTATTTCCAAGAAATTAAGTCGAAATCTTGGAAGTTCAAATCAAGAGTAAAGAACAATGAATCTGTTCATTCGTTTATTTATTTTTTGACGGCTGCTAACTATGCATGCGTTAAAATAAAACTAAGAAACGAATAATTAATATTTAAACTAAAAATATTTCATTAAATCGATTGTAAGTTCTTCTTAAATAAAATCGATTATTATTTGAAATCGAATCAGTAACGTGTGAGGGTGTAACTAATGTCGAACTGTCAAAAAGATAATAAACGGTTGGACAAGGTATAAGTATTAATATATGCATATAACAAAAAAAAAAAAAATCTATTAACATAAGATCGGACCGAGAACTATCATTATCTCTATAGATAATAATACCTTGTATTATGTATAAAATTTGAGAGTATCTTTACATCAACCCTAAAACGGATGTTACCAAAAAAAAAAAAGAAAAAAAAAAACTAGTGGAATACATAAATAAAACACACAAAAAAAAAACACACAAAAAAAAAAAATAATAAAACACATTGACGGCCGGCTGGTCGAGTGGTCAGACAACTGGACACTTTACGCAGCGGTCGCGGGTTCGAATCCCGCCAGGTGCAGATAATCTGTATGACGAATATAGATGTCTGCACCGGGTCATGGATGTGTATTTATGTATATATTTTATGTATTTATATCTTAAATTTATTTCCGTTCCTAGTACCTGTAACACAAGTTCTTACGAACTTACCACGGGGCTAGGTTAACGTAGTGTGATTGTTGGTTAATATTTATATATTTATTTATAAATACTTTTAAAATGGGAAAACTCTTTATTATTCTAACTATAAATAGAAGTAGGAAAACTAATTATAACGAATGTTTTACCTGTGTTTGCTTTCGGAGCGAAAATCAAAGGCAAAAAGGGTTTAGAACTTTAGAACTTTCCAAAACACATTATTTAAAACACTCTCTTTTTCCCAACGATATTCACGGAAAATTAGTTTCAGTATCGGAATTTAATGTTTCCGTATAAATTAAATCAATTTTCTTACGATAAAGTACAAATGTGCTCAAATATATATGAAAAAGTTTTTTATATGTTCATATAACTTCTGTTGACAACATTGAACCTTGAGTTTGAAAAAATAATGAGAACAAAAGATATTTTTATAATTCCTAAGGTAACTAAATTTTAACATTACTTTATACAATTTATATATGACTATATATGACCCGCATATGCTTACATATATTATATGAATAATTTTAATTGTTTCTTGTTTTAAAACTTTGATATCTATACTTAAGGAACGTACCCATACTACGTGACTCGTTCGGCGGGAGGGGGTCTTCAAAAATTCTACGCTTAGTCACTGGGGCGTCTTAGCTTTTCGACACGTTATCAACATCCTTTACAGAAATCTCGCGCTTTTTTACCTATATTCAAATATGGCGGTCAGCGTTTAGCCCTTTTTAAACTCACAGATGACAACACTACGTTACACCACTAGTACTACAACTAACCACATTTTTTTAACTTTCTATTTGAAAAAAAAAAAAACTTTTAAAAATATATTTATGAATTCGCCTATGACTATTAACATCGTCGGAACTGCAAAATCGATTTTTCTAAATTTATTTAATAAAACATTCCTAAATAATAAAATCTATTATCAGCTGAAAAGAAAAATATTTTTTATGCATAGTTTTTTAATCACTTTATTTATAAATGTCGGTATTTGAAAGAAATATGTAAAAAGACGCATGCAATTAACAGTTTTCATCGCTATCCTGTAAAGTTGTTTTTTTTTCATATCCGACATTTTTAATAGTCATAGGCGAATTACTACGCGAACATTTGAGAGGAAGGGGGAAGGTCTTAGCAAATACTACGGGTGGTCACCGATCGGGGAATTTTGTAAAAAAGGGGTCACGTAGTACGGGTACATACCCTTATAATAAAACTGTAACAGGTCCAATTCTGTACATTGAAGACATTTTGAAAATTTCTTTTAGATGGTACTTTATAATCGATACTAAGGCCAAAAATATATTTGCTATGTCATTTTAGTATCTGTCTATATCTTTGCCATGCATCAATTAAAAAAATCTACAGTGAAACTACATGTCTACTCAATTGTGATTGATCAAAGCATGGACCGTGGGCAATTACGTAGCTTACGCGAGGGCAAGAAATCGCTGAGGTGTCGAATTTCCAAACTAATTGAGGCTCGGCTACCGATTTCATTAATACATTTAACTATTTTGTACACTCTTCTTATAAATCTTTAGTAATCTCTCTTTTCATTAGTAAAAATCGTAACAAAATCCGTTAGGTAACTTAGAAGAAAGGAGAGAAACAGACTAAAGAAACTAGCAACTTTTTGCACTATTCCAAATTGAAATGTGTCTGTAAAATTATACAATGCGGTAACAATAAAGTTTCTTAAATAAAATAACTACTTTAAAGTAAAATAATTATCGTAGATATTAGGTAACAAAAAAAATATTTTACAGACGATGAATTATAAATCACGATCTATTTAATGGATATTTTTTTTCTTTGCAGAGAGTGTGACTGAGTCGAAAGTGGTGGAGACTGGATCGCATAAAACACCAGCGTATCCATCCCGTATCTCCGCCGGTGAGATTGGTAAACCTGTAAATTATTATTCAGTTAGGAGATGTAGATTACGAATAGAATATTAGATTTGATACAGCGTAGAACGTAATATGCAATTGCATGAATCTAATTAAATTCTACCTGATATACATCCAGTTTTGACAACATTATTTAGTATTTTAATAGACAAATATAAATTCTCGATTAAAATGATAATTTACTTAGAACACTTCGGCGTTATATATACGTAAGTTAATGTAGGTAAATTGTTTTATCAAAGTCTATATAATTCAGTTTGTATTGTTTTCTAGAATGGAGTGGTGTAACCGGCGGTCCACCTGCTGAAGTAGTCTTGAGATTACATCCTTCACCCACACCCGCATTTCCTGCACACAACACGCGTTTCAATCTTTCAACAGAAATTGGTGAGCAAAAAGATATTTTATGTCTTTAAAAAAATGTCTATAAATCTTCAAATCTGATTTACTTTCAAATGGTTAGCAATCGATCCTGACTCCAAACTTTTAGGCTGCGTTTTCAACAATAGGTACATGCAAATACGCGGTAGGTAGTTGTAAATTAATATCTTCGAGTATTGCTTGAGCACAAACAAAAGATCGGTGAGTCTAACTTTAGTTCGTAATTAATGGCATTAAAAACAATATCTATATAAATTAACGCTGAATTCAAAGTACATAAATTGGATTGTTATTGGTGAGTATATTTTCATCGTTGCTCTAGAATCTGCGTGTAGCTGATTATCATCACAAAGAAATTAAACATCGTACGTGATTCACACGGTCTGTATGTAGTACATTAGTTATTGTTAATTTCAGAGCGGAGTAAAGTCACCGATTGTCCGCCAGCCGAAGTAGTTAGCCGAATACATCTCCCTACAAAACCAGCTCATCCAGAAATTATGATCGCCAATTTGTCTTTAGCTAACATCGGTTAGTATTAAGCCTATGTTGTCATGACAAGTTCGCTGAGCCACTCATCGGCACAGAGCATTATATAAAATTCTCCACATTTTCATTAATTTAGTTCATACTTCATTTTATTATTTTTCAGTGTTATATAACATGACCAGCACCAGCCTTGACCGTACTGTCCATTAGATAATTACGTATTTTTTTCCATAAATGCTCTATTATAAAACATTAGTATAAATTAAGCCATATCCTTAATTGCTTATTCTGTTCCATCATTGACCTAAATACAATTCCATCATTGACCTAAATACAATTCCAAAGCATGTAAGTTAACTTTAAGAGTTATGATAAGTTGGTTTTGTCTCTTAGATGGAAGTGGTGTCGTGGTTCGAGCGGAAGAGGCACTTATTGTTGCGTTTGTGTTACTGCTGTGGGTCGCAGCTATTGCACTTTTCTTCAACCGTTGGGGCAAGATCAGGTGCGTCTATAAACTGTACGTAGATCTCTTGCTTTTTCATTTTCAAATCGCTATTTATACATCATACATTACGTTTAAGCAATGTTTGTTAATAATCATAAATTGTTGTATAACTATTCGCTCGTAAAATGAAATGAAATAATAGCTCATAGCTAGTTCTGGGTTTGTTTATATTCTCTTACAAGTAATAATATGGAATGTTATTGAAATCGTAGAATTTTAGTGAAACAATAATAAATTTCAACGAAATACTGAATTCAACTTAAGATAAGGGGATAAATGTATATTATATTATTGTCTTTATCTTTTTAATTTCTGATATAAATTAGCAATTATATAATTTCATAAATAATATCAAAATGTTAGCAAAGTTTCCTTTAAAAACTTCTGTTGTCATGTTTATTACGTGTACGTCATACCTTTATTATTTCTTCGTAGGATGCTAGAACCATATCAGCCAAAGTTTCAACAGCAACATAGACAAAGTTGCGCCCTCGCAGAAAACTCCGTATCAGTCCCGCCACATGTAAGTTTCTTTTTAGAGGTTTTTCTTTTAAGGTTCGTAGTTAATTGAAATAGCAAGGACGGTAGATAAGTTATAATATGAGAATATAAGCCAAAAATCGTGATAAGTCTCAGCTAGTTCGCTTAATGTTGCTTTGTTTGAAAATTCGTATTGTGCTCGCCTATGAATAAAAACATCTTAGGTAAACTTGCGTGCTTATTACAGCAATCTCTATTTAATAAGCCAATAAAGCCTGATATAGTTAAAAAAAGTCCAACTATGGGAGATTTATCGATTATTACATTACATTTCCGTACTCAATTTAAATTGCCAATAAAAAGACCGTAAACTGTAATTATTCCATTGTGTTTTAAGAGTTTGATGGATAATTTTAATTCAATATAAAATAATAATACGTAATTTCACTCGATATAATTTGATATAATGTTTCAAAAAGAGACTCGGTGGACAATACACAATTTTGTCGTTATATTTAAATTACTTCGGCATTGAAAGATCGCGTTTATAATAAATAGCCTACGTTGACAGAAGCTATAGTGATGTTCTCACTAATTTCTGTCATTTTTTATCGTGTCTTATTATGCTTGATGACGATATATTTTTTTTAATTATGAAAAGAAAAAAAAACAATTTGCTGCTAGAACAATAAATAACTGTGATTCATGTTCACTATTACGATGATCCTTAATAACTTATTAAGATCCTTAATGACATGTGTTCTACTTACTAGCACTTTATGTCCCATATGAAAATTATTTCCAATATCAACTCTAAATAGTTCTAATAAATATAATAAAATACTTATAAAGACTTTTATAGACTTCTTTCCTCAATAAACTCTAAAAATGTCTTTAATAAGTCTTTTATTCTATTTATTAGAAATATATAGAGTTTATATTGGGAATAATTTCCATTTTAATAAAGGACATCATGTACACATATAATACAATCGTAACGACGCTAATTCTATATTGAATATTTTTAAAACAATAAATATTCATATTTAAATTTATATTAGGGATTAGGGAGACAGTCTCCCCGTGATCATGGCGATTGAAACATTGCCGAAATATAGAGAACTCAACAAAATTATAAACGCGGTAAGCACCCGTACAAATATAAATTTAAATATGCATAGTGATCGCGTTAGTTTAAAACAATAATTATTACCTGTTATAGATATATTACTATAGAAAACATTCTTATTCGAATTTTTTTGTCTATTTGACTATTTATTTAACTGTTCAAATCTCAAGAAATACTGAACTGATTATAAATAAATAATAATAATCACTGCAAGTGGACGTGAACCAAACATTTAATCGTTCAACTGAAAGATAAAAAAAAAACTAAGAAGAGTCTACTTTTACAAAGGTTAATAATGTTTTTTTATATATTATCTATGTCAGCATCGAGCATCCCTTTCAAGAGGTTGTGTTTCGTATGACTGCGGGGGATCGTTCCCTTCGTATCAACCTTGTGGTTACCTCGGACATCGACCGCGACAGGTGACATTATTTCAATTACTCATTAAATACCTTTTTATT